>CAJDSM010020628.1:16727-27388 GCA_903981925.1 Ostrea lurida
AGTATATAAATCAAATTGAAATATATATAAATCAAGTTAAAATAGTGTGGAATTGACGTTTGTGTTTATTGATTTGATCTATGTTTACAAACGGAGATTTGGCCCTTTTTACATTGGAATACAAACTCAAAACTACTACACTAAGTTAGAAGTTTATAACTAAACGCCACAAAAATGATTCTTGAAAACTTTTGATAGTTCCTTGTTTATTGTCATGTGGGAATGCTTGAAAAATCGACTGATTTCTAAACCTCATACCGGGCAGCTTTCGTCAAGGTATTGATCTTTCACTATGAATAAACGGAGGGGGCGGTCTAAAACAGAAAGTTACGAATATGAATAGACGCGTTGCAATCTCCGTTTGTAAACATAGATCAAATCATAAACACAAACGTCAATTCCACACTATTTTAACTTGTGATATATATTTCATTGATTTATATACTAAAATATTCACAATTTAGCACAAAATATATCCCTGAATACAAAAAGGCGAAGTTAACATTGTGTCAAACGTAATCATAATTCAAAAAATTAATACACAAATCGAGTGTAAGGCAACACGGACCTCCGACAAAAGCGAAGTAGGATCCGGTGCCATGAGAGTAAGCATCCTCTGCTGACCGGTCACACCCGCCGTGAGCCGTGTCGAAAAAATAAAATATAATGGAATGCGATAATTGATTGAATTTTAACCATACCTGCATGTACGCCAGATGTGTTACATAAATAAAATATACTAGTATGTGATGTTAAAATCTAATTTTAATGAAGAATATAAATCAATACTAGTGCATTTACATTGCAAAATGATGTAAAACTATCATTTGTTTAGAAAAACCGATTTTATCTTCGCTGCCAAAAGTGTTGGTGACCCCCTCCCACTCCCTCTGCGGGTGCGGAGTGGACCGAAAAACCCTTGGCTAGCGAAATTGATCAGATTTATTCTGCTTTAAAGACTACACGTATATTCAAATAGTTATTATTTATCTAATACAATTATCAAAGTAGATGTAGTGTGTTGGTAAATTAATTATGATCGAAGACACTTTAAAAAAAAAAACTCGAGACGGGATATATAGAGCGGACAATGCATTCAAATCACATGGTATCGTCTCTTGTATAGGCGAGATATTCAAGGAAGTCATGGAGTTCAAATCTGTTTCCAGATGAATGTCCTCTTGGACAACTTATTAGAGAAACCATTAGCCACTTGAATTTTCAAAATGGCCGCTATTTTTCAAGTGGCCGCCATTTCTGGCATAGAAAACGCATATTTGCCACAGAATGGATTCTCTGGACCGTTTGGATGATTGGTGTCAATATATTTGTTTTGACATGGGAAAGTGAAATTTATAGCTTTGAATTCGTTTAGGGCTCTTTGTACACTTTTAGCAAAATGAAGAAGATACACATTGAACACAACAATTACAAGATTTATTACATAGTTGTATGAACATTGTACCAGTACAACAGACAAGTTAACTGTTCAGTTTTGACATCGGTTGTGCATATGAGTGAGGTAGACACTCCTAGTCTACAAGTCGCAGCTACAGCTGCACAGTCCAGTAAGCCTCTGCAATAGGGGCATGCTCAGTCCCAGAAGATCTGCCACATTATCGCCTTCTTGCGTCCAGTCCCAGTCTGGTGGGACCTTTGTGTCGTTCTGGCTTGCACATCACTATCGACTGATCCACTGTTCACATGCCTGCAGTAGAGTGCTTCGAGTAGGAGGAATGGCCTCGTATGATCTTGCTTCCGAGCAAACATGACTCTGGCAATCATCAACTCCATCAGCTTGTACCTGACCTGGACGTACCTCATGCCACGAACTTTTCCAGGTTTTGAGTCACATTTATACTGCTAAGGGTACTGGCTGAGCTTTGCTGAAGATACAGAAGCCTCACAACTCCCAGGTTTGTCACGCCGACTACTTCCCTTTCTCACGGAGTCTGAGACAGCATGCGCAGCCAGTTGAAGCATGAAGAAGAAAATCCTCTGGTCTTCTCCAGTGCAAGGAAGAGGGCGCAGGTCATGTACTGGAATCCATCTCGTGTTGTCCTTGGCCAAAGGCAATCCACAGCTGCTGCAGACCAATCTCATAGAGGTTTGCAGAACACTCACTGCTATGACCAGAACATCTGTGTCTCTTGGCTTTGACCATGAAGTACTTTTGGTGCCTTCTGCTGCATGCTTGGCATATACAGACAATCCGGGTTGTCAGCTTCTTCATTGCTACAATGCCACCTGAGCCAGGATTGGATGTATGATTGCTCACAGCATCTTCTTCTTTGTCACATGACCATCTTGGTGCAGCTATCTGTGGACTCTTGTCAGCCAGGAAGTTGAACAACTCGGTTTGTTGCCATTGTCTCTGAGGAAGTTCCGCCAAATTGAGGAAACTTTGCCCATCTCTGTCAACCTGCGTCTGATCCACGTCCTCGCTCTTGACCTATTTATCAGCCCTAACTCGATGGTATAGAGATCAAACACGATTTCCTCCGTGTACTTGGTCAAACAACCTTGATTGTTGAGAACATCAAGTACTGATATTCCTCAAAGGTCTTCGAGGTCTTGGTGACAGATATTCACTAGTGCTGAACATCAATGATGTGGTGTCACCCCTGGTTCTACGTCAGGATGGTAACATGGTCTCAAGAATGGTAGTAAGCTGGGATTTCTGACAGGAGTGAAGCTTTCCTCCACCACTCAGGGCAGCAGGAAATGCCTAATTCTCATGCTGAAAAAGGCAGTGCAGGTACATTCTCGACTCTAGCATGAGATAAAGAGCTTCGAGAAGAGCTGGCAGTCCTTCAGCACCTTTTCCTTTGATGCACCAACTGAGGACAGTCCTGTCGGAAAAAGTTATCTGTTCTTCTTGATTGGGTCATAGAAGGTGGATTATCCCACCTCTAGTCCATGATAGACTGCTGGAAACGTACCCTGCCTCTCGTGGTGTTGCCAACGAGTTCAGCTGCAGTGTGTGGCATAGTTCTTTGTGTCCAATGAAAACAGGTCTCGGCTTGCTTCTTGGAATGGATTGCCATATCTGTCATGGTTTGGGAGAGCTTGCCAACCTTCTCAAGAACATCTGTTGGCTTGTTCTGTCTGCTCATGATGGCTGGTATGTTCAGTGGCTCTTTGGTTCCAGCTGCTGCCTCATACTGTTTCAACCAGTGGCTGACTTCAGGACCAGCTACCATCCATCTCCTCATGCTGATGGAATCTTCAGTCACACCGATTGTCCCCCATCAGGCTTGATGACATCAAGTCTGCTCACGAGCTTGGTCGATGGCCATTGCTGAAAGTATCGACCTGATTTGTGTACAACAAAATTTCCTCCTCTGGAACTCCTGAGCCAGCTGGGGCGTTCTGTTCCAGGTCATCATGTCTCGGAATGTGGGGAGCTGAAACAAAGGTATACCTCTACCACTACACCCCTAAACTACTAGCGCTATAACTGTACTGCCAACCATGATTTTAGGCGAATTAACCATGATTTATAATTATATCGCTACAATTATGGTACATGTACAAGGAAGATTCTAATGAATTCCAGATTCCAAATTCAGCTTCTACATGATTTGACACCAAATCAATACTGTAAACAAATATCTACACTTATTGCAAAAAGGGATTTTTTCATTGCAGAAATGGCGGCAATCTTGAAAAAAAGTGCTATCGTGAATTTTTCAGTGCGTAACGTTTTTTTTTTTCTCAAAACTAGTCCCAAAGAGTATTTGTGCCAATTTTTGGTTGCTTGTCTCTAGATTGAAAATATTTTTGTGAAATATCAGGTATCTGTTGCACTATGTAGCAACAACTTAAGCCTGTCTTGATTCAAAAACTGATCATACGCAGAACAAGCTCTTGCGTATCGAATAATTGAGAGACAAACACCATTGCAGGTGAGATGGATATTGCTACATAGATATTGGTTTTAATGTCATTCAACAGATTCGATACGCAAGGAGATAATTCTGCATATGATCAGTTTTTAAATGGGCAACTCTTAAAAATGTTTGATGTTTCAGGGTATCCCTTGTCTCGCTAAATGCAAGATTTAGCAAATTATGTGGTTATTATAGCAATTTAGTTTGCCATTACAATTTACATTGTGTCAAATGCTGCCTGATATGTTTCATGCCAAGTGAAGCCGTCTCTTACATACTAATTTTGACTACGGATTACTCTGTTTCACGATCAAGATATTGATCGAACGGTGGTGACCGTCGACAGTGGATGGTTAATCGCCAAGGCACTGATCCCATCTCCGTGTTCGTCCATCTCCTTTTGTATTCCGTATCGATTTATGAGATTGATCATTGTTCGATATCTGCACCTTTTTATCTCATTGCATAGAAAAGACTGAAACTAAACTCACTTAATACATATGTGCATACCTGCATATCATGTACGGGAAATGTAAACACTGCTCTTTACACTTTTGTCAGTCATCGTCTCTATTCTCGATTGGTGTTTCATCTCAAAATTTTCGTGATATTCACAGGAACATAATTGACTGTTCTGAAGCTGTCAAAGAAATGAAAAAAGAACGTTAGCTAAAAATTCATTCTATCATCTTGATTTTATCGCAGAATGGGACAACTAGATTTCTCTTGCTTGATTATAATTCATAATTTGAAAAAAAAGTATATTCGGTAACTTGATGAGGCTTATGAACTGTCGAATTACTGCAAATACCAAATATCCATAAGCATCAGGATTCATAACTGAGTGCAGGTTAATCTTTATTACTGTTTTTAAAAAACCTTTTAAAGAGCAGGACATGTTTGAGCTTAATTTATATCTGATTTTTAATGTTTCAAATTGCTAATATAATATGTTATTGCTTAATGGTCAGCAAAAACATTAACGCCATTTGTTGATACAAGTGATTGATACCAGTGCACTTCCAATTTCGCCGCTATGTAACAAAGCCCCATGTTCATGTTTTGTTTTACCTACATTTAATATACTAGTATACTTCCGTTTAAAGCAGATTTTTTTTTAAATTACAAGTTCATCGAACACAATTTAAACAGTTTCAGTGTAACCTCACATCAACAAGTTTTGTTTTAAACATAGGTATTTTCTGAGAACAATATTTACGTAAGCACAAACAAAGCACGAGCCTTGTTAAAACAAGAGAATTATGGAGCACTGTACCTCTCTTTAACCAACTCGACTGATCACTAAACAATTTTGTATATAGCTAAACGTTGACCGATAGGGAGTTTTTACAACCATGATCCTAATAGAAACTACATATAAATTTGATTTAAACATGCAGTGTGAACGTTCAGGATCTATATAGTGAAAGAAATGAAATGAACAGTGAAAACGGTGAAAAAACTTTTTGATATCGATTTTACTTTCCCCCGTATTTAGCATCACAATATTGATTTGTACGAAATAAACGTTTTCGTTTATCATATATTATATATTTTCCAGTTCAAACAAATTTGCATATTCAACACTCTGTGGATTCCCATGAGCACGAATTGTGTTCCTTGTTAGCTAAAACATGTTTTTAAATTTCTTACGAGGAGAATTTAATTAAAAGCTTCTACAATAAGGTATCTATGATTCAACATTTCGATAATAAAGCGTTCTACCTACGATAATATTTTCATTCAAATGTTCGTTCTGATTTTTGACTACGATTCATCCATTTACCTGAGTAAGTGTAAAGAGCTCATAGCGAGTGTACTGGTCAGCAGAGGATAGTTATTCCTCTCAGGACTTATCCACCTATGCCAAACTCTTTATATTTGTATTTCTTTTAGGATTATAGAGATTGGTCATGCACTTTCGTAATCTCCACCTTATATATGCCGCATTATTTTCTATGTAACCCCTATCGTTTTCATGACGTGAATTCAGTTTTCACAAATATTCAACTAAACTTTCGAAGATTACCAGCGGTTTAGTAAAATTATTCCAGTGATTTTTTTATATAAATGACTTTCCTCGTTAATCAAATTATTATAGCGTTTTACAGTCTTTAGCAGAACATTTCGAGGATGGGCCATATTTTACACCAGAACGAATAGTAAAAACAAGATGTGTTTGTGAAACACGATATGCCCCGTATTCCACATGCCAGTAGAAAGGGCTGTCATAAGGATTAGTATGGTGACAATATAAGGGTTTATTCCCTTACCATTCCAAAGTTATGACAAATGTTAAAGTTTTTTAACAATGAGGTGAACGATTTCAACGGTCAAGGTCAAAACATTTGGTACCAATAAAAGACTTGTCATAAGGAATACACAAATTGAAATATGAATGCCTTAACTCTTGCCATTCAAAAGTTATGGCTAATGTTTAAAGTTTTTGAAAGTAGTCAAGTATTCAAACTCCAAGGTCAGGACGGTCAAAATTTTTGTACCCACGAATAGTCTTCTGTATTAAGGAAACAAACACTGCTGTGAATATAGAAGCCCTTATACTTCCTTCAAAGTAGTATAGCTAAGGTATAGTTGAAAAGTATGTCAAAACTTCAAGGTCAGAGAGCGTCAAAATATTGGTACCCACGGGAAGGTCTTGTCATATCACATACATGTGAAAATATCAAAGCCCGTAAGAACTTACCATCAAAAGTGTATGAGCTGAGGTGGTAAAGTTGGTCGAGAAAGGAAGTGACAGCAAGGACAGAATGACAGGAAGCGACAAAACAATATGGCCCCCGAAGCTTCGATCGACGGGCATAAAACACCACTGAGAGTATACAAATAGGCGAAGGCGTTAACATCGTTGTGAAACGGAATGCATTAAGTCCAAGAAAACATGATGCAAAATGCAAGTGTGATGGCAACCACGGACCTCCAACATAAGGACGAAGGTAGGATCAGGTGGCCATGGGAGGGCGTAAGCATCGCTCTGCTGACCGGGCACAGCCACCCGTGAAGCCACGTAGGAGTGCGAAACAAAGAAAACGGGATACCGTCGTCAAATCTGGTACGGAACAATGACAGTCTTACAAGGGTATGAAACAACTCAGTCAACATTGACTAAGGCATAATTGTAAGTCGCAAACAAGTGAGGAAGTTTTCATTATGGAGTGTGGGGGGGGGGTATATGGAATTGGCTATTGGTATACCAAACAAAAATATCCGTCGCGACTCTAAAGTGATATGCTGTGATGATTGTCGAAGGAGATGTTACGAAGTCAAGATAGCCAATCAATCGTCTGTGGTGACGATGGCGTCTAACATACGCAAACAATAACACCTGTGTATACTAGTCATTAACATGGTTAATACTCATTGAACAGATCGTGCCTGACTAAGAAGCTCCCAGAACAATCAAGAAACCTCTTATAAAAATAAAACCGATTTGAAATAATCCTGGTCCCTTAACTGACGCACAAAAAGAATGAGGATTTTGACTTGTTGGGCGATTATGAGTCGAAATGGACTAGCACGAGATGTGGATATGGTCATCTATCCCATTGAGAAAGGTAAGAAGGATATGCTGAGATGTTAAAAGCAGCTAGGATGTATGACAATGATCAATTAAATAGGCGAAAAGAACAAAATGCCTCGTGGAGGGCCAAATGGAAAAAAAAAACAAATAGGGATAAATGTCAAGTTAGATCAAACCAAACCAACGAAGAAGTGACAAAACAAGTCCGGTAACTACCCCAACAAAGCGACAACCAAATGAAAGGAGCAATACAGGATTAACAAAAAAAAAAAGAAACCTGTAGGACCGGATTAGTAGTCCGTCCAAAAATGTATCTAATGTCATGCTAGCTTGGAGTAGCTAGCCAGACGAATGCAATGAGTGGATTAGACAATGATGGCATGCGGAGGAAAATAAACTTAATGAGAGGAAAAGGCCAAAATCGCAACTGTGATCCAAGTGCGCAAGTCCGTAATTTAATGACAGAAACAAGAGTGGGGAAAAGACACGGAGCCCGATACACCATGAGGGGGGAGCCCTGCTGAGAGGGCAGCAGTCCCCTGTACCGGTCACACCGCGTGAGCACGTGTGAATAAAGGTCTCAACTTATCGATACTCAAGAGGTTCTCCGTATAATCGATGGATCGAGATACGCGACAAACGAAACAATACTGGCTGAGTGGATCAAGTCACCTGTAAAGTCAGCATTAGCACAGTGTGTAGGGTCGTAGACGCCTGGTGTAAACGATGACTGATGTGAAACTCCTTGCAACATGCTTGGGAACGGATGCCTGCCCTGGTGGATGCATAAAACTGGCATGTCAAGCGGCAGAAACACATCGTGTGGGCGAGCGAAGGAGTGGATACCTACACATGGAGTAGTGAGTACGTGACACAAGTGAACTGCGCCTTTGTGCTGATGCAGGTGGTGCCGAGAAGTGCTACATAAGTGAGAATGACGATGGAGAAGCGTGTGAAACCGTCCATGGGTCATAAAGGGAGTGGGGGTGGGCCGTGAATGGTCAATAGGCAAGAGAAAGAGTCCAGGACGAAGCATGACATTGAGAAACCTGGGATCAGTGTGAGATAAGAGAGTTACAAAAAGAACTTGGCATAAAGCAGTTAGGGTAGTCACAAGCATGTAAAAAACACCACAAGGTGTACCAATAGAATAGTGACAATTGCATTCGTGAAATACGCGAACCGAAGGCGCAGAAAATGTGAGTGGCGGTGTCGACAATAATAGACTAAACTGTCTGCGTAACCTGTGAGATGTAGGATAAGAATGTGGAAAAGGTACGGTGTACTAAACTGTATATGGTACCTGACAAAGACAAATGAAAGATGTTAGGGCAAACACGGACCCCCTGGACATCCTGAGAGTGAGGACCAGGGTACCGAAGAGGAGTAGCAGCCTGTCAACCGCCATAGTCAGCCGAGGGCCTGATATGCGTGTGAAGGCGTAGCGGATAATGGCGGTAGGTAAAAACATATAGAGATAGTGAAACACGCAGACAGCAGGACACATGACAAGGTGTGAGTGGGAATTCGACCGGAGTAACGACCATGTTAAAGTGTGGCAAAAGTACGAACCTCGGCAACATCAGTTGAGTGTGCAGTTACCCGAGTGAAAAAAAAGAGCAGACGCGAACAACCGGGGTAGCGAAGCAGGGAGTGAAATTAAACAGATGCAGGTGTGTGAGTGGGAATGTGGGCTACATGGGACATAACACATATGTAGGAAGTAATTGCTGCTTGACAGTATAATGGGCCTGAATAAAATACCAAAGGATTAAACGGATGGAACGACTGCTTAGTGGGGTTGCGAAGTACTAGAAAAAGTGACTGTAGGACGAGTCAAATCGACAGTGCTGTTAGGACGGGTAGGAAAGGAGTTAGGGTGATGGTGGGTAAAAATGGAGCGATGAGTGGAATGCAAGGCGAGTAAAGCGTTGCAGATGGTATAGGGAGTAACAAGCTCCTCGCTCCTCGCTCGTCTCTCTCCTCTGCCGTCTGCTCGTGCGCCTCTCTGCCTCCTCACGCGCGCGCTCTCGCGCGGCCTCGCCGCCTCCGGCTCAAATAATGGAAAAAACGCTTGTCGTGGGGATGGGGGTCAAAGCCAATTGCGCGTGGGTCAAGGAAACCAGGCCCACGCACAATACTGAAGTGAGAAAGTAACTGTGAAAACAATGGTAGTAGAACCGCAACACAGTGATGTCAGGTAAAACGAGGTCGCGTGTCGCGAAACAAGCGAAAGTAAATCGCATGGAATGGAGTGCACGGGATGCGGTCGTCAAACAGCAGGAAAAATGAGGAGAAGTGGAGAAGTGACCCATATCACTGTAAAAAAAGTCCGCCGGTCAAGGCGGGTATCAATGCGAGTCATGGGTCACCTTCCTTAACCGGGGTCAGGGGCTGGTTACGGAAAGGCGAGGAAACTAGGAAGGTATAGTACAGTTAACAACTCCGAAATAAAATGAATAGATGCGTAATCCAGACAAGCCGCTTACCTGTGTCGTATAGTGTGGTGAGGTGGAGAATGCGGTGAGAAGAAAAAAAAAAGCACATAGAAGGGACGCACAATGCACGCACGTGAAACGGTGTACGTTCAGACTGTATAGTTCGCGCGTGTGGGGCTTGAATGACGGATGACAAATGGACACAGGCGGTGGGCGAGATGGTGCAAGGATGTGAAGGCCTGCGCGGCTGCCAACGGGTCACACCATGAATCCATCAAGTAGCAGACAGAAGTGTAGACATTAGTGCTGAGGGAAATCGTCTCGGCAAGCGGATGGTACGAGGATAACTAGAGGTGCCATGCTGGATGACATACGAGAGCTACTATGTGCTGGTAAGACCCAAAAAAACCCACGGAAATACAACCACATAAAATAGGTGATGTGTGCGTGAAAAAAAAAAATGTGGGGAACCACGGTAGCTTGCAAAGAGAATGACACTCACCGTGGGTGGAAGTGCACGTGGAACAGCCCGACCGCAGTTAAAGAGGAAGGAGGAGTAGCCAGTACGTGGCCGAAGCCCAACGCGCCCAAGCAGGTCCGAGATGAGCTCCAATGGACAGAAGGGAATGCGACGTGGACAGTAACAACAGGCGGTGTGGGTGTGAGAGATGAGTCGGATGGGTGTGGGGGGAGAGACAGATCTGGAAGTTGTATGTACTACGAGCATGGAAAGGGGTGACGCGAACGGCGAACGTAAAAGCTAACCAAACACGAATTATAGGGCGTCGCGGT
>CAJDSM010020628.1:27413-39022 GCA_903981925.1 Ostrea lurida
GCACATATGGAGACTTCACTTGATCCTTTGCGAAAAGATGATTTCAAACGTGACTCTTGAAACCCCAACAACATCAACTCGTTTGTCAGTAGTGTGTCTCGATTGAAACCGATCATACGCAGATCAAGTTCTTGCGTGTCGAATTAGTTGAGAAACATAAACACCATATGCAGGTGATTATGGAATGCTGCTACATAAATATGGGAACTTGACGATGGAGAAGCCGAACTTATTACGTTTGTCATAAAGTTGTCTTGAGTTGCTACATTTTATAGTTTGCTGTTAATGTCTGTTCAGTAAAACATCTAAGTACAAAGCAGACGTGAAAGACTCTGAGGTATATTTTATTTGGAGTTTACAAGAATATAATACCACGGAATATAGAGTAACAAAATTCGGATTGGAAATTGAATTTTAAAAGAATGTCCCCCCCCCCCCCCTTGTTTAATATCTTCTTGGACCATCTGCACTTCAATATAAAATGGACCAATCCAGGTTCGATGCTGAGAAAATGTTCCCACGGTTGGAAAGAATCGGCACTGGCATTCAAGGTTGTGTGCATTGTGTGACGTCGATTTTTACTGTAAAGATGAGATTACAACCGCTGTATATATCCGAATTTTTGTTACTCTCTATATTCCGTGGTTTATATTCTTGTAAACTCCAAATAAAATACCTCAGAGTCTTTCACGTCGCTTGTACTAGATGTTTTACTGAACAGACATTAACAGAAACTATAAAATGTAGCAACTCAAGAACAACTATGACAAACGTAATAAGTTCGGCTCTCCACGTCAAGTTCCATATTTATGTAGCAGCATTCCATAATCACCTGCATATGGTGTTATGTTTCTCAAACTAATTCGACACGCCAGAATGATCTGCGTATGATCGGTTCAATCGAGACACACTACGACAAACGAGTTGATGTTGTTGGGTTTCAAGAGTCACGTTTGAAATCATCTTTTCGCAAAGGATCAAGTGAAGTCTCCATATGTGCTGGCCCTTTTTTACATTGAATACAAACTCAAAACTACTACACTAAGTTAGAAGTTTATAACTAAACGCCCACAAAAATGATTCTTGAAAACTTTGATATTCCTTGTTTTATTGTCATGTGGAATGCTTGAAAAATCGACTGATTTCTAAACCTCATACCGGGCAGCTTTCGTCAAGGTATGTGATCTTTCACTATGAATAAACGGAGGGGGCGGTCTAAAACAGAAAGTTACGAATATGAATAGACGCGTGCATCTCCGTTTGTAAACATAGATCAAATCATAAACACAAACGTCAATTCCACACTATTTAACTTGATGATATATATTTCATTGATTTATATACTAAAATATTCACAATTTAGCACAAAATATATCCCTGAATACAAAAAGGCGAAGTTAACATTGTGTCAAACGTAATCATAATTCAAAAAATAATACACAAATCGAGTGTAAGGCAACACGGACCTCCGACAAAAGCGAAGGTAGGATCCGGTGCCATGAGAGTAAGCATCCTCTGCTGACCGTCACACCCGCCGTGAGCCGTAGTCGAAACAAATAAAATATAATGGAATGCGATAATTTGATTGAATTTTAACCATACCTGCACTGTACGCCAGGATGTGTTACATAAATAAAATATACTAGTTATGTGATGTGTAAAATCTAATTTTAATGAAGAATATAAATCAATACTAGTGCATTTTACATTGCAAATGATGTAAAAACTATCATTTGTTTAGAAAAAACGATTTTATCTTCGCTGGCAAAAGTGTTGGTGACCCCGCTCCCCACTCCCTCTGCGGTAGCGGAGTGGACCGAAAACCCTTGGCTAGCGAAATTGATCAGATTATTCTGCTTTAAAGACTACACGTATATTCAAATAGTTATATATTTATCTAATACAATTATCAAAGTAGATGTAGTGTTTGGTAAATTAATTATTGATCGAAGACACTTTAAAAAAAAACTCGAGACGGGAATATATAGAGCGGACAATGCATTCAAATCACATGGTATCGTCTCTTGTATAGGCGAGATATTCAAGGAAGTCATGGAGTTCAAATCTGTTTCCAGATGAATGTCCTCTTGGACCAACTTATTAGAGAAAACCATTAGCCACTTTAATTTTCAAAATGGCCGCTATTTTTCAAGTGGCCGCCATTTCTGGCATAGAAAACGCATATTTGCCACAGAATGGATTCTCTGGACCGATTTGGATGATTGGTGTCAATCATATGTGTTTTGACATGGGAAAGTGAAATTTATAGCTTTGAATTCGTTTAGGGCTTCTTTGTACCACTTTTAGCAAAAATTGAAGAAGATACACATTGAACACAACAATTACAAGATTTATTACTATAGTGTATGAACATTGTACCAGTACAACAGACAAGTTAACTGTTCATGTTTTGACATCGGTTGTGCATATGGTGAGGTAGACACTTCCTGTCTACAAGTCGCAGCTACAGCTGCACAGTCCACGTAAGCCTCTCGCAATTAGGGTGCATTCCTCAGTGCCCAGAAGATCTGCCACATCTATCGCCTTCTTGGTTCCAGTCCCAGTCGGTGGGACCATTTGTGTGTTCTGGCTTGCAAGCATACTATCGACTGACTCCACTGTTTCACATGCTGAGTAGAGTGCTCGAGTAGGAGGAATGCTCTATGATCTTGCTTCCGAGCAACATGCATCTCTGGCATCATCAACTCCATCAGCTGTACCTGGACCTGACGTACTCATGCACGAACTTTTCCAGGTTTTGAGTCACATTTATACTGCTAGTGGTACTGGCTGAGTTTGCTGACAGATCCAGAAGCCTCGACCAACTCCAGTTGTCACGCCGACTCTTCCCTTTCTCCGGAGTCTGAGACAGCATCGCAGCCAGTGGAAGCATGAAGAAGAAAATCCTCTGGTCTTCTCCAGTGCAAGGAAGAGGGCGCAGGTCATGTACTGGAATCCATCTCGTGTTGTCCTTGGCAAAGGCAATCCACAGCTGCTGCAGACCAATCTCATAGAGGTTTGGCAGAACACTCACTGCTATGACCAGAACATCTGTGTCTCTTGGCTTTGACCATGAAGTACTTTTGGTGCCTTCTGCTGCATGCTTGGCATATACAGACAATCCGGGTTGTCAGCTTCTTCATTGCTACAATGAGCCACCTGAGCCAGGATTGGATGTATGATTGCTCACAGCATCTTCTTCTTTGGTCACAATGACCATCTTGGTGCAGCTATTGTGGACTTTGTCAGCCAGGAAGTTGAACAACTCGGTTTTGTTGCCATTGTCTCTGAGGAAGTTCCGCCAAATTGAGGAAACTTTGCCCATCTCTGTCAACCTGCGTCTGACTCCTACGTCCTCGCTCTTGACCTATTTCAGCCCTCAACTCGATGGCTGATAGAGATCAAACACGATTTTCCGTCCGTTGTACTTGGTCAAACAACCTTGATTGTTGAGAACATCAAGTACTGATATTCCTCAAAGGTCTTCGAGGTCCTTGTGTGACAGACTATTCACTAGGCTGAACATCAATGATGTGGTGTCACCCCTGGTTCTACGTCAGGATGGTAACATGGTCTCAAGAATGGTAGTAAGCTGGGATTTCTGACAGGAGTGAAGTTTCCTCCACCACTCAGGGCAGCAGGAAATGCTAATTCTCATGCTGAAAAAAGGCAGTGCAGGTACATTCTCGACTCTAGCATGAGATAAAGAGCTTCGAGAAAGCTGGCAGTCCTTCAGCACCTTTTCCTTTGATGCACCAACTGAGGACAGTCCTGTCGGAAAAAGTTATCTGTTCTTCTTGATTGGGTCATAGAAGGTGGATTATCCCACCTCTAGTCCATGACTAGACTCTGGAACTACCCTGCTCTCGTGGGTGTGCCAACGAGTTCAGCTGCAGTGTGTGGCATAGTTCTTTGTGTCCAATGAAAACAGGTCTCGGCTTGCTTCTTGGAATGGATTGCCCATATCTGTCATGGTTTGGGAGAGCTTGCCAACCTTCTCAAGGAACATCTGTTGGCTTGTTCTGTCTGCTCATGATGGCTGTATGTTCAGTGGCTCTTTGGTTCCAGCTGCTGCCTCATACTGTTTCAACCAGTGGCTGACTTCAGGACCAGCTACCATCCATCTCCTCAGTGCTGATGGAATCTTCAGTCACACCGATTGTCCCCCATCAGGCTTGATGACATCAAGTCTGCTCCGAGCTTGGTCGATGGCCATTGCTGAAAGTATCGACCTGATTTGTGTACAACAAAATTCCTCTCTGGAACTCCTGAGCCAGCTGGGGGTTCTGTTCCAGGTCATCATGTCTCGGAATGTGGGAGCTGAAACAAAGGTATACCTCTACCACTACACCCCTAAACTACTAGCGCTATACACTGTACTGCCAACATGATTTTAGGCGAATTAACCATGATTTATTAATTATATCGCTACAATTATGTACATGTACAAGGAAGATTCTAATGAATTCCAGATTCAAATTCAGCTTCTACATGATTTGACACAAATCAATAACTGTAGAACAAATATCTTACACTTATTGCAAAAAGGGATTTTTTCATTGCAGAAATGGCGGCAACTTGAAAAAAAAAAGTGCTTATCGTGAATTTTTCAGTGCGTAACGTTTTTTTTTTTTCAAAACTGATCCCAAAGAGTATTGTGCCAATTTTGGTTGTTGTCTCTAGATTTGAAAATATTTTTGTGAAATATCAGGTATCTGTTGCACTATGTAGCAACAACTTAAGCCTGTCTTGATTCAAAAACTGATCATACGCAGAACAAGCTCTTGCGTATCGAATAAGTTGAGAGACAACACACCATATGCAGGTGAGATGGATATTGCTACATAGATATGTGGTTTATAATGTCATTCAACAGATTCGATACGCCAAGAGATAATTCTGCATATGATCAGTTTTTAAATGAAGGCAGACTCTTAAAAATGTTTGATGTTTCAGGGTATCCCTTGTCTCGCTAAATGCAAGATTTAGCAAATTATGTGTTATTATAGCAATTTAGTTTGCCTTACAATTTACATTGTGTCAAATGCTGCCTGATATGTTTCATGCCAAGTGTAAGCCGTTCTCTACATACTAATTTTGACTACGGATTACTCTGTTCACGATCAAGATATTGACTCGAACGGTGGTGACCGTCGACAGTGGATGGTTAATCGCCAAGGCACTGATCCCATCTCCGTGTTCGTCCATCTCCTGATTTGTATTCCGTATCGTTTTATGAGATTGATCATTGTTCGATATCTGCACCTTTTTATCTCATTGCATAGAAAAGACTGAAACTAAACTCACCTTATACATATGTGCATACCTGCATATCATGTACGGGAAATGTAAACACTGCTCTTTACACTTTTGTACAGTCATTCGTCTCTAT
The DNA here is from genome assembly GCA_903981925.1 of Ostrea lurida. NCBI lineage: Eukaryota > Metazoa > Mollusca > Bivalvia > Ostreida > Ostreidae > Ostrea > Ostrea lurida. The sequence continues at coordinate 32,806 of CAJDSM010020628.1, forward strand.
TCTCGAATTGGTGTTTCATCTCAAAATTTTCGTGATATTCACAGGAACATAATTGACTGTGTCTGAAGCTGTCAAGAAATGAAAAAAGACGTTAGCTAAAAATTCATTCTATCATATCCTTGATTTTATCGCAGAATGGGACAACTAGATTCTCTTGCTTGATTTAATCATAATTTGAAAAAAAAGTATATTCGGTAACTTGATGAGGCTTATGAACTGTCGAATTATGCAAATACCAAATTCCATAAATCAGGATTCATAACTGAGTGCAGTTAATCTTTATACGTTTTTAAAAAACCTTTTAAAGAGGCAGGACATGTTGAGCTTAAATTTATATCTGCATTTTTAATGTTTCAAATTGCTAATAAATATGTTATTGCTAATGGTCAGCAAAAACTATTGAACGTCCATTGTTGATTACAAGTGATTGAACCACACTTCCAATTTCCCGCTATGTAACAAAGCCCATGTCATGTTTTGTTTTACCTACATTTAATATACTAGTATACTTCCGTTTTAAAGCAGATTTTTTTTTAAATTACAAGTTCATTCTGAACACAATTTAAAACAGTTTCAGTATTAACCTCACATCACAATTTTGTTTTAAACATGTATTTTCTGAGAAGCAATATTTACGTAAGCACAAAAAAGCCACGAGCCTTGTTACATAACAAGAGAATTATGAGCACTGTACCTCTCTTTTAACTCAAATGCGACTGATCACTAAACAATTTTGTATATAGCTAAACGTTGACCGATAGGGATTTTTACAACCCATATCCTTAATGCAAACTACATATAAATTTGACTTTAAAACTGCAGTGGCAACTTCAGGATCTATATGAGTGAAAGAAATGAAATGCAACAGTGAAAAGGTGAAAAAAACTTTTTATATCGATTTACTTTCCCCGTATTTAGCATCAAAAGTATTGATTTTGTACGAAATAAACGTTTTCGTTATATCATATTATTATATATTTTCCAGTGTCAAAACAAATTTGCCATATTCAACAGCTCTGTGGAGTATCCCATGAGCGACGAATTGTGTTCCTTGTTAGCTAAAACATGTTTTTAAATTTCTTACGAGGAGAACTTTAATTTAAAAGCTTCTACATAAGGTGATCATGATTCAACATTCGAATATAAAGGCGTTCTACCTAACGATAATAATTTTCATTCGAAATGTTCGTTCTGATTTTTGGACTACGAATTCATCCATTTACGCTGATGTAAGGTAAAGAGGTCATAGCGAGTGTGACTGGTCAGCAGAGGATAGTTATTCCTCCTCAGGCACTTATCCACCTATGCCCAACTCTTTTATATTTGTATTTCTTTAGATCTATAGAGTTGTCAATGCACTGTTTCGTAATCTCCACCTTTATATATGCCGCATTAATTTTCTAGTAAGCCCCTTCGTTTTTCATGACGTGAATTCAGTCTTCACAAATATTCAACTAAACGTTCGAAGATTACAGTCGGTTTAGTAAAATTATTATCCAGTGATTTTTATTATATAAATGACTTCCTCGTTAATCAAAATATTATAGGTTTTACATCTTTAGCAGAACATGTTCGAGGATGGCCATATTTTACCCAGAACAGATAGTAAAAACAAGACTGTGTTTGTTGAAACACGATATGCCCCGTATTTCCACATGCCAGTAGAAGGGCTGTCATAAGGATTAGCATTTTGTAAATTATGAAAGGTTTATCCCTTACCATTCCAAAGTTATGACAATGTTAAACGTTTTTAAACAATGAGTTGAAGATTCAAGGTCAAGGTCAAACATTTGGGTACCAATAAAAGACTTGTCATAAGAATACACAAATTAAATATAATGCCTTAACTCTTGCCATTCAAAGTTATGGCTTAATGTTTAAAGTTTTTGAAAAGTAGTCAGATTCAAAACTCCAAGGTCAGGACGGTCAAAATTTTGTACCCACGAATTAGTCTTTGTCATTAAGGAACAAACACTGCTGGATATTAGAAGCCCTATACTTACCATTCAAATAGTATAGCTAGGTTAGGTGAAAGTATGTCAAAACTTCAAGGTCAGGAGGTCAAAAATTGGTGACCCACGGGAAGGTCTTGGTCATATAGCACATACATTGTAAAATATCCAAAGCCCTAGACTTTACCATCAAAGTGTAGAGCTGAGGTGTAAAGTTGTCGCAGAAAGGAAGTGACAGAAGGACAGAATGGACAGGACAGCGACAACAACAATTTAGGCCCCCGAACTCGATCAGACGGGCATAAAACACCACTGAGAGTATACAAATAGGCGAGGGTTAAACATCGTGTGAAACGAATCACTTAAGTCCAAGGAAAACATATGCAAAATGCAAGTGTAGAAGGGCAACCACGACCTCCACATAAGACGAAGGTAGGATTCAGGTGGCCAGGGAGGCTAAGCATACGCTCTGCTGACCGGGCAACAGCCACCCGTGAGCCCGTGGAAAAGTCAGAAACAAAGTGAAAACGGTACCCGTCGTCAAATCGGTACTGGAACAATGACAGTCTTAACAAAGGTATGAAACAAACTCAGGCAACATGACTTACATGGCAAATTGTGAATCGCAAACCAAGTCAGTGAAGTTTTCATTATTGGGATGTGGGGGGGGGGGGGGGATATGGAATGGCTATTTGGTATACCAAAACAAAAATATCCTGTCGCACTCAGACAATGATATGCGTGATATGTCGAAGGATGGATTTCGAAGTCAAGATAGCCAATTCCAACCGTGCTGTGGTGACGATGGCGTCTGAACCATACGCAAACAAATAACACCTTTTGTATACTAGTGCATTAACATTGTTATAATACTCATTGTAAACAGATCGTGGCCTGACTTAAGAAGCGTCCCAAACAATCAATGAAAGCCGTGCTTATAAAAATAAAACCGATTTAAATAATCCTTCCTTAACTGACCACAAAAAGAATGGATGATTTTACTGTTGGCGATTATTAGTGAAATGGACTAGCCACGAGAGTGGGATATCATTATCCCGAGTTGAGAAAGGTAAGAAGGATATGCTGAGATGTTAAAAGCAGCTAGGATGTATGACAATGATCAATTAAATAGGCGAAAAGAACAAAATGCCTCGTGGAGGGCCAAATGGAAAAAAAAAACAAATAGGGATAAATGTCAAGTTAGATCAAACCAAACCAACGAAGAAGTGACAAAACAAGTCCGGTAACTACCCCAACAAAGCGACAACCAAATGAAAGGAGCAATACAGGATTAACAAAAAAAAAAAGAAACCTGTAGGACCGGATTAGTAGTCCGTCCAAAAATGTATCTAATGTCATGCTAGCTTGGAGTAGCTAGCCAGACGAATGCAATGAGTGGATTAGACAATGATGGCATGCGGAGGAAAATAAACTTAATGAGAGGAAAAGGCCAAAATCGCAACTGTGATCCAAGTGCGCAAGTCCGTAATTTAATGACAGAAACAAGAGTGGGGAAAAGACACGGAGCCCGATACACCATGAGGGGGGAGCCCTGCTGAGAGGGCAGCAGTCCCCTGTACCGGTCACACCGCGTGAGCACGTGTGAATAAAGGTCTCAACTTATCGATACTCAAGAGGTTCTCCGTATAATCGATGGATCGAGATACGCGACAAACGAAACAATACTGGCTGAGTGGATCAAGTCACCTGTAAAGTCAGCATTAGCACAGTGTGTAGGGTCGTAGACGCCTGGTGTAAACGATGACTGATGTGAAACTCCTTGCAACATGCTTGGGAACGGATGCCTGCCCTGGTGGATGCATAAAACTGGCATGTCAAGCGGCAGAAACACATCGTGTGGGCGAGCGAAGGAGTGGATACCTACACATGGAGTAGTGAGTACGTGACACAAGTGAACTGCGCCTTTGTGCTGATGCAGGTGGTGCCGAGAAGTGCTACATAAGTGAGAATGACGATGGAGAAGCGTGTGAAACCGTCCATGGGTCATAAAGGGAGTGGGGGTGGGCCGTGAATGGTCAATAGGCAAGAGAAAGAGTCCAGGACGAAGCATGACATTGAGAAACCTGGGATCAGTGTGAGATAAGAGAGTTACAAAAAGAACTTGGCATAAAGCAGTTAGGGTAGTCACAAGCATGTAAAAAACACCACAAGGTGTACCAATAGAATAGTGACAATTGCATTCGTGAAATACGCGAACCGAAGGCGCAGAAAATGTGAGTGGCGGTGTCGACAATAATAGACTAAACTGTCTGCGTAACCTGTGAGATGTAGGATAAGAATGTGGAAAAGGTACGGTGTACTAAACTGTATATGGTACCTGACAAAGACAAATGAAAGATGTTAGGGCAAACACGGACCCCCTGGACATCCTGAGAGTGAGGACCAGGGTACCGAAGAGGAGTAGCAGCCTGTCAACCGCCATAGTCAGCCGAGGGCCTGATATGCGTGTGAAGGCGTAGCGGATAATGGCGGTAGGTAAAAACATATAGAGATAGTGAAACACGCAGACAGCAGGACACATGACAAGGTGTGAGTGGGAATTCGACCGGAGTAACGACCATGTTAAAGTGTGGCAAAAGTACGAACCTCGGCAACATCAGTTGAGTGTGCAGTTACCCGAGTGAAAAAAAAGAGCAGACGCGAACAACCGGGGTAGCGAAGCAGGGAGTGAAATTAAACAGATGCAGGTGTGTGAGTGGGAATGTGGGCTACATGGGACATAACACATATGTAGGAAGTAATTGCTGCTTGACAGTATAATGGGCCTGAATAAAATACCAAAGGATTAAACGGATGGAACGACTGCTTAGTGGGGTTGCGAAGTACTAGAAAAAGTGACTGTAGGACGAGTCAAATCGACAGTGCTGTTAGGACGGGTAGGAAAGGAGTTAGGGTGATGGTGGGTAAAAATGGAGCGATGAGTGGAATGCAAGGCGAGTAAAGCGTTGCAGATGGTATAGGGAGTAACAAGCTCCTCGCTCCTCGCTCGTCTCTCTCCTCTGCCGTCTGCTCGTGCGCCTCTCTGCCTCCTCACGCGCGCGCTCTCGCGCGGCCTCGCCGCCTCCGGCTCAAATAATGGAAAAAACGCTTGTCGTGGGGATGGGGGTCAAAGCCAATTGCGCGTGGGTCAAGGAAACCAGGCCCACGCACAATACTGAAGTGAGAAAGTAACTGTGAAAACAATGGTAGTAGAACCGCAACACAGTGATGTCAGGTAAAACGAGGTCGCGTGTCGCGAAACAAGCGAAAGTAAATCGCATGGAATGGAGTGCACGGGATGCGGTCGTCAAACAGCAGGAAAAATGAGGAGAAGTGGAGAAGTGACCCATATCACTGTAAAAAAAGTCCGCCGGTCAAGGCGGGTATCAATGCGAGTCATGGGTCACCTTCCTTAACCGGGGTCAGGGGCTGGTTACGGAAAGGCGAGGAAACTAGGAAGGTATAGTACAGTTAACAACTCCGAAATAAAATGAATAGATGCGTAATCCAGACAAGCCGCTTACCTGTGTCGTATAGTGTGGTGAGGTGGAGAATGCGGTGAGAAGAAAAAAAAAAGCACATAGAAGGGACGCACAATGCACGCACGTGAAACGGTGTACGTTCAGACTGTATAGTTCGCGCGTGTGGGGCTTGAATGACGGATGACAAATGGACACAGGCGGTGGGCGAGATGGTGCAAGGATGTGAAGGCCTGCGCGGCTGCCAACGGGTCACACCATGAATCCATCAAGTAGCAGACAGAAGTGTAGACATTAGTGCTGAGGGAAATCGTCTCGGCAAGCGGATGGTACGAGGATAACTAGAGGTGCCATGCTGGATGACATACGAGAGCTACTATGTGCTGGTAAGACCCAAAAAAACCCACGGAAATACAACCACATAAAATAGGTGATGTGTGCGTGAAAAAAAAAAATGTGGGGAACCACGGTAGCTTGCAAAGAGAATGACACTCACCGTGGGTGGAAGTGCACGTGGAACAGCCCGACCGCAGTTAAAGAGGAAGGAGGAGTAGCCAGTACGTGGCCGAAGCCCAACGCGCCCAAGCAGGTCCGAGATGAGCTCCAATGGACAGAAGGGAATGCGACGTGGACAGTAACAACAGGCGGTGTGGGTGTGAGAGATGAGTCGGATGGGTGTGGGGGGAGAGACAGATCTGGAAGTTGTATGTACTACGAGCATGGAAAGGGGTGACGCGAACGGCGAACGTAAAAGCTAACCAAACACGAATTATAGGGCGTCGCGGT
>CAJDSM010020628.1:39047-50483 GCA_903981925.1 Ostrea lurida
TCCGTCTAGCTGATCAAAGTACAAAACTGCAATTCCTGATCAGACGCAGTATCTATTTCTAAATATTAACTTTTTGAACCCGTATATTCATTAAAGGGTGTTTTCAGAAATATATAACTTCATTTGCGAAATTTCTCATGCATACCTTATTCTAATTATAGTAATTAAGTTAATTACATTTACAATGTACTAGCAACGTTTTAATCGTTAATAGCCATACTGCGTTAAATTATATGTGTCTGACATTAAAAGAAAGCACCAACTAAATGAAAATTTCAACGCAAGCACTTTCAATAACAAAAAAATCAAATGGTACACAAATCTAACGCCTGGACATTTGTAATTGAGAGCGCGAGTGATTAAAAGAATGTCCAATTTATAAAATTTCTGTATATCGGACTGTGGATTTTTTTTTTTAATCAGTGTAGATACTAACAATTTAAAATTGTCAAATTTTCGAACCCCTTTTTCTTTGGGACGATAATATATCGGAATAAAAATTTTGCGCCTGAAACTTTCGTTCTGAATACGTTTTTATTTCAATGGTTGAAATATGCCCCCCCCCCCTCTCGATTTTAATATCACTCGGGCCTTGTTCTGAATGTCTTAAATGCATCAATGCGAGTCAATTTCAATCCAGGTGTTCCCACGGTTGGACAGAATCGGCGCTGGAATTCAAGGTCGGTGCATTGTGACGTCAAATGTTTTGACTATAACAGATGAAGATTACGACCGCTGTATATTTCGAATTTTGTTGCTCTATGTTCCGTGGTCTTATCGAATGGACATATGACTGAAAATGATTATCATTAGTAGATAAAACGTTGTCAATACATGTATATCTAAGTGTCGACTTCAAGAGCACGGCTAAAGATTGTTTCTTCTCCTGTAGAATATTTTGAGTAAATTGTTCAAAAATATAATAAGAGTGTCAGAAAGAAGCACAATTTGTGCCTAATGGAATTCCAACAGACTGAACACCAAAGACTACAAACATGTTGTCGATGAGGCGCATCTCTTTAATATTGACTCGTAGAATCAGAGTGGAGTTTTGATTGACTGGTCATTAGATATGAATATTTCCTTTCTTGATAGGTTGAACTAAAAGATCTTATGTCTTATGCCCTCACCTTCCCCACGTGAATTTTAAAATAGATCAATCTTGCTTTGCGTTACTCTTTTGATGGCGAAATAATACATCATCAGAAGTGTTTTAACGAAGCATCAATTAAGAGCTACCTTAAAAAATAGATCTACCCTCATATGTGTGAAATAAAGTTACTCCAATAATCAATAACTCAAAATGTGTACTTAAAGTATAATTTTATCATCAGAAATGGCTGGCACTTTTTAAATTTAAAATCTCTCAGTAACCGTTTGCAGGCTGTGTAATTATAGGCCATATTCATAAATCCGCTCCTCTCTCATCTTAATGCACATACTAATTAGTGAACTTGGTATAAAATTCCGAATTGCTTGGTCTTTGGTTTTTTTTTTTTTTGTTTTTTTTTTTTTTAAAGTTATTTATTTATTTATTTATTTATTTTTTGGCCGATCTGTTAATTATCTAACCATAATCGATAAAGAATGGGTTTAAATATGAAAATTATAATAACGTACAGTGGTTATCATATTAAGGGGAAAGGATCGATCTCTCACGATTCTACGTCAAAAAATTGAGTCCATAATCATTATATACATGTAGCAATATAGATAAAAGACCACAACCCCCAACCCTTAAAAGAAATCAACGATTTGTGAATGCTAGACTTTTGGGTACATGAGGAAACACCAGCTGCAATTAGAAAAAAAAACACCTCGTGCATCAGTACAAAAGACAGTATCCATGACGATACAGTTACCACACTAAGGGTACCCTACTCTAACAAGTACATGAATACTTTAACACAACTTTATTTGTGTTTATTCGTATCAAAAAGAATTAGGTTTACCCTTTAAGCATATTTCATTACGACTAATCATAAATGAAACGTATGCAATTTCACAGGGCTTTTGATCTTTTTGTGATAGTCGTTAAACTTCAATAGGGTTTTGATCCGTAAACTCATCTGATCATCCTCTGAACATTAACGAACCATGTAAACTCTACTGATCATCTGTTGAAGAACTATTTTCGCTTGCCGTACATTATTTATAACAGGTTCAAATTAATATGGCTGTATCATGAAATCAGGTAGTTCATCAAAAACAGAGACATATGCATTATGTCACAAGCACCCACGATCAAGATCGGTAATATAAGCTGGTAACACATTCATCCCATGTTCAAATTTACAGCTTTATTAATTAATAATGCAAAGACAACATTTTTCTATCATACTGCAGTTTCACCTTCATTGATACCAACCTCTATCAATATATCAAAATTATTAGAAATCGTTTAATAAAAAGCGAAGATAACGAACATTGACCAATCTCATACGTCCCAAACAATACAGAAAAAGAGTTGGGCAAACACGGACTCCTGGATATACCGGAGGTGGGATCAGGTGCTTAGTAGGAGGAAACATCCCCCGTCGGCCGGTCACACCCAACTTGGGCCCATTGTCTTGATCAGTCCTTTAACTCGCATGCAGTTAATATACTTATGTTCTAAATTCGACCAGTCTCAACCTAACATAAATTATTCATAACCTCAATTCTAAAATCAAAACACAACACCAATATTATGGTTAGCAGCTTCAAAACCTGCGCTTTTATTGACGACATTGCTCAACTCATATATTTACTGTAATACACTGTAAATTACACAAAGCTGAGGGGTGGGGTGGGGATTAATATGAACGAAATGCACGCAGTCTTGAGCTCGAATGGCAAAATATAAGGAACATCTCCCTTTATACCCTTACAGCTGTTCCCGCCACAATGAACTGGTCAAACAGCTATACATAGTTGACCAAGTAAGAATAGAAAAACGTGTTTGGAAAGGAAATAAGATTTCTAATTAGAGACTTTCTCAATCTGTAATAAATATATTTACAAAATATCAGAACCTAAAAAAAATGGTCAAGATGCCTCTTCCACATTTCTGATTAATTAAGATACTATGTACATATTTTGAAGAATTCGTTTCGTGTTGCTAATTGGTCTGTTGCAGTTGATCAAAGACGGTAAAGAACTAATTTAGAGAAATAGAAAAACAGATATCATTCACTGTACATAATTCGTAGTGACTGTCTGTGGAAATATACCTTGGATGATAAATGAATTGCACTACTGACTAAACGATTCCGCAGGACACGAAAACAGTTCTACGTGTCTATATAGGACAATCGACTTTTGATATATTACCAATTTATGCTCTTCACCTATATGTGCTTAAACGTTGACTTTTTTTTTTTCAAAAGGCCATAATACATTATTGACTATTTTCCGTCTGCTCAATCACAATTTGAGAGATATTGCTGTGGAAACAGTTTTTTTTTTTTTTTTTTTTTTTTTTTTTTACCAAAACAATTTTAAAAAACCTTTCAATAGAACATCAATGAATAATAAAATCTCCCTTTTACGTTATTTTTATTTTTAGAAACAGAACTTAGGTGTTCATGAACACGATTTATCGACGTTCATCTTTTTATTTTTATTAACCTGTGGAGATTCGGGTTAGAATATGTCCCCAGCATCCCCTCGCGTGTCGTAAGAGGCGACTAAATGGGGCGGTCATTTGGGTGAGACCGGAAAAAGCGAGGTCCCGTGTCACAGCAGGTGTGGCACGAAAAAGATACCCCCCTGCTCAAAGGCCACGAGTGCCGAGCTTGTACATGTAGCCCTTCATCGGCAATTGTATATATATAGTGACGTCTCCATACGAGTGAAATATTCTCGAGTGGGACGTAAAGCAGGAAATAATCAATCAATTTATTTGTCAATCTATTTTGTTTATTTTAATTTACGTCCCTTCGAGAATTTTTCACTCATATTGAGACGTCACCAGCTGTAGGTGAAGAACCACAAATTTAGACCTATGCTTAGCACTCAGGGCCTGGAGCCTGTTTCATCAAAGGTCGTACGCCCAGCGTAACTTTACGCCAGGCGTAAGTCCCGGACTAACACAAAATCTAAGACCAATTTATGTTTCATCAAAGAGCGTAACATTACACCGACTTTAAGTTAAGCCCAAATTTCACACCTGGTCAGAAAATACGCCCGACTAAATATTGGCGTAAGCCCTCTGACTAGCCTTAAATTAGGGCGTAAGTCTACGACTTTTGATGAAACAGGCTCCTGAACATTAAGGGTTCCTTAACGTGCTAACGTCTGCGACACGGGACCTACGTTGATAAAGGAAGGAAAACAAAGAATACAAAGTTCAGAGCAGATATATTCGTAAGGCCCGTGAGTCTCGCTGCTCACAAATGATAAAAAAAGAACTTGATACCTTGTCAGAATAGATAAAAGTATAAGAATATTCAAATCACGTACTAGTATTAGACATTATAGTTCAAACAAAAGTACCTACCATACATGTACATCCTTCTGTGTTTCGTAAACCAGGAATGATTAAAGAATTAGATAGGTTACACGAGGAATATGTTTTAGTTCCACCTGACAAAGCTTGTAACGAAATTGCCTTTGTCTGTAAGTCTCATTATTACAACTGCATTATATATGAACTTGGCATTAACTCCACATTTGGTAATCGTACTTACACTCAAACTAATCTTTCAAAAAAATTAAATTAAATTCCTCAAAATCATGTTTCAATTCTAAACATACTTAATAGTAGCCCAGTCAATGAGACGTATGAATACGAGTAACCGTACCTAAAACTTTATACTAAAATCCTTTGAATGAATTAAAGATAAGACTTTTTTTCAACATTACAGACGGTTGCTTCTTCAAGAAAATTGGAAAAAGAAAATATTCATATCTAGTGATCAGTCATTCTAAAAATTACCTTGTTAAACTCTGGGACACTCTAATTCTATGCACAAGTACTCTGAAGTTGATATCAAAGCAATGCTGGAATTTCTTATTCGCAATATCTTTGAATTTTTTGGTGATCAGGTCTTCGAACAGTCGTTGAAATTCTCATGAGCACGAACTACGCTCCTTTGTTAGCTGACCTGGTTTTTTTTTCTTACGAGGCAGAATGTGTACAATAGCTTCTTTATGAGATTATGAGAAGAAATCTTTAGCGGTGGCCTTATTAAATTCGACACTTCGATAAATTGACGATGTTTTATCTATCAATGATAATAATTTTCATTCATATGTCGATTTGTTATATCTCAGCGAACTAGAAATAAAAGCCACCACAGAGTCTTCCATATCTGCATCGTACTTGGATATTTTATTCAAAATAGACTTTAACGGCAAACTAACAACTCAACTTTATGATACACGGGACAATTTCAGTTTCTCCATCGTCAACTTCCTATATCTATGTAGCAACATTCCATCATCACCTGCATATGGTGTATATGTCTCTCAACTGATTCGATGCTCAAGAGCTTGTTTGGCATGTGACCAGTTTTCGAATCGAAGCAGGCTACTTACAAACAAGTTGTTGTTGCAGGAGTTTCAACAGTCACACTTAAAGGCAGCATTTTGCAAATTCTATGGTCGTTATATATATAACGATCTAGTTTGCCAATGTAGCCTGGCAATGTGTAAAATGCTGTCTGACTTGTTTCATAGCACTTGTTAAGCCGTTCTTTATACGCCGAGTTCGACTACAGATTATTCCATTTACCTGATCACGACAATGGGCTCACGGCGGATGTGACCGGTCGACAGGAGACGCTTTCTCCTACTAAGCACTTGATCCCACCTCTGTCCAGGGGTCCATGTTTGCCCAACTCTTGTTGTGTATTCTGTTTGGGACTTATATACGAGATTGATCACTGTTCGTTATATTTGCGTTTTCTAAATACCGAACGTTTGGTGAAGAAGCAATCGCCACCTACGTGTACATATATGTTCACGTCTTAGGTTTGATATAGCAGGAGCGGTACCTCCCGGTTACGCTTTAACCACTGGCTATTGCAGTTGGTACTTTTGATATGTAAATGGTAATAGTTATTAATTAATTTGATTATTTTTGCTCTATCATTTCTAAATCAAAATGTGAATAGAATTATTCCACAAACAGCATGATAGTTGGCTTCAGTGAGCGTGTAATGTTTTCATAACATGACTACCATATTACTCACCGATTGACCGTTTGGTCTCAATAGAATGAATATCAAAAGCACTATCCGACAATACCACCGGTAGCACTGACCAATCGGATTGATTTTGTCTGTTTACGAGAAAACTATACAGCATTTTCTAGCACATGGTAATTCGAATGATGTGAAATAAATTTAAGAAAGGAATCCGATAGGAGTGATTTTATAGGATGTTGTTGTAAATAATGAAAAACTGAATTACTATTAGATTTAGTTGTGTTTTTACTTACGTAGTAAAATTCTTGTTTACAGACTATCCGATTGGTCAGTGCTATCGAAGGTATTTGGGCGGATACTTCGTTTGATATGCAAAATCGTGTTCATTTTATTGAAATCAAACAGCCAATCGATGAGTAATATGGTAATCGTGATGTGAAAATCTGGCATACTTATTGAAGCGAACTATCACGCTGAACTTACTTTAATAATTCTACAATTAATACAGACAACAAAGACAAAAATATTTAATGTAGGCAGATATCTTAAATAGCATAAATAATAATGGCGGAGACATTGATGTGATATACCATTGTTTTGATTACAGATGGGATATAAATGCCTCTGTGGTTCATTACGCCCAGGTGAAATGATGACCTTCAACGGGGAAGAATGTAACAAGTATTGTCCAAACTCAAACGACAGGTGTGGAAGAAATCATACTGACAGGATAGCAGTGTACACAATTGTTGGTTGGTGAACTTAATGGCTTTAGTAATTGGATCATTTAAGTGCCCATTTAAGTTATTCATTCCCAATCATTAACAAAGGGAAACATTTTCCACTTTTGTTCATAGTAGTATTATGAAAGTTTCAGTGCAGCAGATATTATACAATTATTGAATTCTGATGAGATATATAATTATTGAATTCTTGATGAGGTTGACCTCTTGATTTATCAACCCGGGGAATGTGATATTCACCGAGGCCACGGCCGAGGTGAATATCACATTCCCCGGGTTGATAAATCAAGAGGTTCAACCGATTTCAGAATTCAATAATTGTTTTATTAAATTATTTCCAAAATTTTATTAATAATGCATAATACAAAAGAGCGTTCAGTAGAAAATATCAACAAATTTTATTTAACCAAACCAGATTTGCGAAGTGATGTCCGTGTCTGCATCAGAATCTGTTAGTCCATGTCTCGAAAATATCAAAGTATTTTTTTTTTACAGCTCTCCGTTAATTAATTTGTCTTGGCCTCGGAATAAATTCGTTCGTTAGCTCCTGAAGTCTTCATTCCAGGGTTTTTCTTTTCAAAGAAGTTTCTGAACGTTCTAATGGCGGTTTCCGTTGCTCTCTAGTGTTTTTGCATAATTTTTATACTTAATCCTCCCTAATTTCATCATCATTTATCGTCGCAATCGCCTACATCTTGTTCGTCCGCCATATTGTTTTAACGTCGTTCAGCGCTTGGTTTTTCCCTACTTCTATTTTAGGTCCACCTGGTATGTCGTTCTATTTTAAGTCCACGCCGAATTTGTCATTTATTTTTTAGTTCCACGCCGAATTTGTCAGTATTGTTTACCTCCGAGGTTCTATTTTAATTGTACTTTGAGTTTTTATCAACATTCAACGCCTGTAGTTTCATCCAATATTCAATCTTGGGATTTTGGGAGTATTTAATAATATACAATTATTGAATTCTGATGAGGTTGACCTCTTTGATTTATCAACCGGGGAATGTGATATTCACCGAGGCCACGGCCGAGGTGAATATCACATTCCCCGGGTTGATAAATCAAGGAGGTCAACCGATTTCAGAATTCAATAATTTGTTTTATTAAATTATTCCAAAATTTTATTAATAATGCATAATACAAAAGAGCGTTCAGTAGAAAATATCAACAAATTTTATTTAACCAAACCAGATTTGCGATATGATGTCCGTGTCTGCGTCAGAGAATCTGTTAGTCCATGTCTCAGAGAATATCAAAGTTATTTTTTTTAACAGCTCTCCGTTAAATTAATTTGCTGGCCTCGGAATAAATTCGTTCGTTAGCTCCTGAAAGTCTTCATTCCAGGGTTTTTCTTTCAAAGAAGTTCTGAACGTTCTAAATGGCGGTTTCCGTTGCTCTCCTAGTGTTTTTTGCATAATTTTTATACATAATCCTCCCCTAATTCATCATCATTTATCGTCGCAAATCGCCTACATTCTTGTTCGTCCGCCATATTGTTTTAAACGTCGTTCAGCGCTTGTTTTTTCCCTACTTCTATTTTTTAGTCCACGCCTGTATGTCGTTCTATTTTAAGCTCCACGCCGAATTTGTCATTTATTTTTAGTTCCACGCCGAATTTGTCAGTATTGTTTACCTCCGAGGTTCTATTTATAATGTACTTTGAGTTTTATCAACATTCAACGCCTTGTAGTTTCATCCAATCCATGTGTTATGTTATCCTTGACTTTTTAGGTCACCGGAGTGAACTCATGGGACATATTGCAATTGGTCTTTGTCCGTCGGCGTCCGTCATCCGTTAACAATTGAACTCTTTTATCTTCTTGATAACTACCATTCAACTTCTTTTCAAATTTGGTATGAAGCATTTTTGGGACAAGGGGGGACATGAATTGTAAATTTCAGGGCCCATGCACCCCTGGGGCCTTTGGGACAGAGCAAAAACTGCCAATATTGACCAAGTTTAAAAAAGAATCGTAACTGTGTCAGAAAAAATAAATGTATAGTGTGGTAGAGCAGAAAGGCCTCCAGGGTAGAGGTTCATGACTATAGGGCGGGTCGAAACTTGGAACATAGTATTTATATGTAAAACACTTGATAAACGTATTTTTAATGCTATTGATGTTGAAATGAAACTGAATAGATACCACGATATTTAGAATAAGCAGGTGGAATTTTACAAAATATGTAATTTTCATGCATGATCCCAGGGGCAGTGGAGACAAAACGGTCAGTGGCTAAATGTGTTGATAATTCAATTGATCACTATTATTCTAAAATTCTATTCAGATTTGGTACGAAAAGGCAAAGAGAACGAACAGTGATCAATCTCGTATTGGTCCCAAACAGAAATGTGTGGCACGCAAAAGAACCCCCACTGCTAATAGCCATGAGTGCTAAGCATATAAGTCTAAATTTGCAGCCCTTCACCGGCAATGGTGACGTCTCAATGAGTGAAATATTCTCGACGGGACGAAAAACAACAAATAATTAATGGGCTATGTTACTCAAATGACCGTTAAGCCCGTAGACTTCCTATTTTATAGGTATATTTTATTTGATAGGTTTATATATCGCGGATTGTTTTTTTTTAGGGGAGGAGGGGCTATCGCCTTTTCTATATCGACTTTATATCACACTTTAGGAAATGAAGATGACGAATAATTTTAAAATAATACAAAATTTTAGATTAATATAGACACGGATCCTTGTACACACCAATCAGGCGGCGGGAAGTTCTCCTTTTCGGACGGGAAAAATAGCTTTAACAACACTTCTCAGAATGTTTGGTTTGATTATATTTTTTATTTTATTTTATTTTTTATTATCCAAACAGAGGAGGAACCTCAAAGCATTAGAACGATTCTATGTGATTTGAAATCACTGAACTACCAATCAATTGGAGAGGAAATACTGGTATGTACACGTGTATCTGCATAAGATGAGCTCTGAATATTTCCATATGATCCCCAAAATGCTTAATAAACTTAATCAGCTATTTTATTTATGGATGAAGGGAACAATATTGTTATATAGTAAGTACTCTTTAGCTATAGGAAATTAATGTTACGGGTAGTAATTGTAGTTCGATGATTTATATAATAAAAGTTACCTCCCTTGACATTAGAACTATGATAAATCTTCCGGCCAAAATGGGGGAGGAGAGAGGAATAGATGGATTATCTGTGCTTAACTGGCTGAAACATCGAATTTGCTCCCTAGTAACTACAACAACTAGTCCCCATAGCTTGATGTCTCAGAAATCACGTACAGTAGAGAGTCTTAATTTAGGGGGTCTTCTGCAAAACTGGATGTCGTTCATAATATATGAAAAGGCGAATCTCCCTTTCTATTGTTCTCCTCCAAGTTTTCTTGAGGCGGTCTTGCTTTCTTCGGCCGTATGGAGTCCATCTTAGGCCGGTTGTCTGTTGGCGGAGGCCATTGCTAACATCTTCGTTTCACTTGCATGGAGATGGGTTCAGTTTCTGTTCTTCGATGAAGTTCTCAATTGGTGATTATATTTGGCTAATATTTGGCCAATAGATGCATCTCAGGCATCTGTTTTGGAAGACGTCATGTTTATTGTTGATGGTTTTGGTCATCTTCCATGCCTCTGATCCATAAAGGAGGGTGCTAATCACATTTGATTTGAAGATTCTCAACTTGGTCTTCATGCGGATATTCCCTGTCTTCTATGTGTTCCAGAGTGAGGCAAAGGCCTGGCTGGCTTTTGCAAGTGGAGCCCGGATGTCTACTTCCACATCCCATGTATTTGACATCTTGGATCCAAGATAGGTGAAATCATTAACTTCCTTGATCTCATTTCCGTTCAGTTTGATGTTGTCTTTGACTCTCGCATTCATTCGCATGTTCTTGGTCTTTTTTGATACTGACCTTTAAGCCAAGGTTTCCAGCTGTTGATGCCATGGCATCTGTCGTCTTCTTCATGCCTTGGTGGCGGTGTGACAGCAAGGCAATATTGCCAGCAAAGTCCATATCTTCTAGCATTGTTGTTGTTGACATTGCCATGGTCCAACTGATCCCTATCATCTCTCCATCCATGCATTTTTTTATAATCAAGTCCATGGCCAGGAAAGAGAGGAACGGCGATAGAATTCAGTCCTGCTTTACTCCCGTACCGACTTTGAGGGTATCTTTGAGCTCTGTATCGCAGATGACTTGGGATTTGAAGTCATGGATAGCATTGCAACTATCTGGACAAGTTTTGCAGGGACCCCAAAGTGCCTTAGGATCTTCCATAAGGATTCTTGGTGAATGCTCTCAAAGGCCTTCTGCAATGAAATTGATGTACTACGGCATATTCCACTCATTGCTCTGTTCCAGAATCTGATGCAGAGTGAAGATATGATCCGAGCAGGATCGCCCAGGGTGGAAACTTGCTTGTTCTGGTCGAATGTCTTTCTCAAGAGCTGATGTCAGCCTTGACAGCACAATCTTGCTGAAGGCCTTGCTTGTGAGAGAATATATGTTATTACAGCTCCAGGCAGGTAATATCGGTTGATAAAAGTTGTCTGTGTTTCATATTTCCCGAGCCGAAGGCGAGA
>CAJDSM010020628.1:50508-61509 GCA_903981925.1 Ostrea lurida
GGGAAATATGAAACACCGGACAACTTTATCAGCCCGTATTACCTGCCTGGAGCTGTAATAACAATTTTCATACTTTCCAAATCAATATAATATAAATAATTACAGGGTACCAATTTTTATGCACCAGCATGCGCGCATTTCGACAAATGTATGTTCTCTTCAGTGATGCTCAAACCGAAATGTTGGAAATCCGAAACACATGGAAAGTAAAACTTATAAAAGTGATTCAATGTAGTGCCCTTATTGGGCCCAAAAACTTTCGAGGATCAGAGCATGGCTGAGGGAGATAATCCTAATTTTATATGATTTCTAATTTTACCACTGCAATTAAATACTATCGTTTTCAAAGCTAGTAACATCGTACTAGCACTAGGGCGGTTTAGAGACCACTCGGGACCTAACAGATTCCACCAGCGAGGGCCGCCCCCTCGACCAGGTCATAATATATATTAAATAAATACGCGGTACCAATTTTTATGTCACCAGCATGCGCATTTGCGAAAATATTCTCTCAGTATGCTGTATCTCCTACCAATCGGGGGCAATGAGAATAACAGGATGGCCTCTCCTCAGTATACCTAAACTCATCTGTAGCATTGTGTGAACTTAGCACATTACAATAATCCCCAGCATTTCCGCTCCACGCCCACTAACATAACGAGGCGACAGCGGCATCTTTTTATACAAGCTACAAAAAAGACTCAACAAACCGAGTAACATAATCTGTGGGGGAAAACGAAAGCATTTATTCCTTAAAAAATTTAAAGCGTACCATTTTTTATCTTGTTTGTTGAAAATATAGATCGCGGGAGCTTACCATTGAACATTATGTTGCGCCGCGACAACTACTGTGATATTATACCACCGCGGTCCCGGTACAATGTAGGACGCTAAGAGGTTTCCACATCAATACTTTATGTCTCCCTTAATAAATCATTGCAATCCCAGTGGACACTGGAAAGAAAGGAAAGACAGGATATCCAGAAGCAAGCAAGAAAAGATAAAAGAAAAGATAGAAAGAATTGCTCCTTCATTTAATTACTTTATTTCATAAAGGCTTTTTTAAAGGAAATAAACCGTGTTGTTTTTGAGAGCAATAACAAATCCGTCGATGTACAGTTATGAAATAAAAATCTAATATTCACAGCCCAGCAAACTGAGAGCTAATCCCTAAGAATAAAAGCAATTATATCAATAAATTTTGTTCAAAATTAGTCGGAATCGATATGATTTTTAAGTATATTTTATTCGATCCTATAGTATTTTAAAATTAGAGAACCATATGAAATAGTACAGTGTCTCGCTGACTAGGCTAGCTGACAAACCAAAAGTTGATGTTGTAGTACTCAACGTCCACGTATTCAATGGAAGGTAACCCCTTGCTTCAATCTAATTTCTTTATATTTATTATTTTTATTTACGTGCCCTCCGTAAATAACCTAATAAAAAGTTATTAATACTCGGTAACGATCTTGGTTTGTCAAACACAATCATTCCACTTGCTGCTCGACGTGTTTACCAATTGTTACGCCTCTTTAACACTGGCGGGCGACTACGAAGTTACTTCGTTATTTACTTGATCAACTTGATAAAAGGGCTCACTGCTACGGTGTGAGCTGTCGACAGGGGCATGGCGTATTCGCCTCCATAAAGCACCTGGTGCCCAACCTTCTTGTACCAACGAGGGAACCATGGTTTGCCCAACTCTTTAATGGTATTCCGCATTCATAAACTAACTAGAAATTACATGCAAAATGAATACATGACTTGTTGCAAGAGGCGGATAAAAATGGGCGAGAACTTGCATCGGAATCAAGAACAGAAACTAGTCTTACGAGATGCAAGAGTCACGTTCAGCAAAAGGGTGCACTAAAAACCCTCCTACGTCAGATTGGTCATAGGGGCCAACAATATACTAACTTTTCGCAAGCCTTCCACTGCAATGTCGAGTCTCCATATCCAGTGAAAAAGTTCTGCCACGAGGGAAGGTTAAACAATCATAAATAAAGCCCGCCCCAACCGCCCCTCCCCCTTGCTACAAATAAAGTCGTAATTTAAGTGATCTGAGCGATAAAGCCATAACAGAATTTTCTAGCCCTTCAAATCACCGACAACGGTGACGTTTTCCACTAAGAGTGCTTTCAAACTATGAGAGTGTTCACACATTAGAGAGTTTCTTTACCAAAGCTAATAGATCAAACCCGAACGCGACAGTCCAAGTATAAAACGTTTTACACCGTTTGTGCGCCTGATATGATTGACTGTTAGAACCACAATTAATCACTTCTAATCCCGCTTCTCTGTTTTAAGCTATCTAGGTCACATAGCTGTTTTCATCTGTTTGTTTCATGTTGGTATCTCTTCGCAAACGGTATCTCACTCGCATACACGTCGACAGACACCGTTCCACTGTCGGCACAATGGACGTTTTAACATGGATCTCGAAGAGCAAGCCTCATTTTTCTAATCCTAACCACCACCTACTCCTTGACTAGGAATTCAACATCAGCAGAACTTTTAATATTTAACGAAGATACACAAAAACAAATCAACTAACAATAAAAATAAAAAAAAATCTTGAAATCAAAATATCTATGTCATAAAGCTTAGAAATAAAAGAAATACGATAGTAAACCTCTCCTGTGCTCAAAATTCTATGGATAAATAACCTAGCAAAGAGTGTATATCCCGACCCGAGGGTTTTGAAATTTTCCCTCATAACTCAAGATCGTATATGAACCGCTAATATTATTTGATTTTGATAAATTAGCCTACATGTAACAAAACTTGAAATTTTGTTTTATACAACAACTTGTATAGTGTGAAAATATGCCCAGCAACTTATGATTAATACAGTTGAGGACACGTACTAATTATATATCCGAAAATTTCAAACAAATAATTTGATACCCAGGTTAATAAATCACGTCGACACTTGATTTTGATTAACTTCAGTCGGGGAAATGTATTTTTCATGTACCTTATCTTTATAGTAAAAGTTTATTCTCTTTAAAAGATATCCATCGAATTTACATCTATACATATAAATTATGTATATTTGATTAAAGGGGCAATTTTATTTTTCATTTCAAGTATCAATTCACATTCGTTGATCTAATTTGGGTGAATACATCCATGGGTTTTGAATATTAACGTGCAGATTAAAAGCAGTACCGACTTGGTTTTTATTTTCTATCAAAAAGAAAAACTGCGTTTCCAAAAGAATTTGAAAGTAAAAGAAACGAAACAATAAATTTCATTTTAGTATTGGATCCAATTTTTGTTTCTTTACCGACAATAATATGATTACTCTCTCTCTCTACTTTTCTTCTCTCCCATCATTCCTCCATCTATCTCTCTATATTTTCTCGTGCGTCTCCTCTCTCGTCGGTCTCTCGATACATCATCATACTCAAATTTTCTCATCAATCTATTCTCTTTCTAAATTAATTCTCTTCTCTCTCTTTGTAATGTAATGTCGTGTCTCCTTCTTTCTCTCTAACTCTGTTGGGGAAGGAGGGGATTGAGTGGGTATTTTTATAAAACATTGTATTTGAGATAATTTTAATTACTAGGTGTTTGAGTTTTAAGGGAAAAAAAAAAAATGTAACAATATATATGCAGGTACGATGATTAAATGAAATATCCTTATATTGCTGCAACTAAAGTTGTGTTGCCACAGCAACTACCCAGCTAGAAGAAAGGCTGGTAAAGACTGATTAAATTACCAAAAACTCTGCAGTTAACATACACATATGTAAACCTCTCTCTCTCGTCTCTCGTCTCTCTCTCGTCGTCCTCGCTCTCTAACTCTACTTCTCTCCTCTCTCTCTCTGCTCTCTCTCTACAATCAACTCTCATCTCTCTGAAATAAAAGGGATAAGGATAAAAAAGTTTTGCTTTAAAAATCACCACTAATAATAGGTTACGTTCCATAGTAATCAATATTACGCAAAATTATCTGCAAAATACTAATGTACATGTTAAAACTAGTAAAATTTTGTCCAAAATTACTATGAAAAAATTGGTATTCGAAATGCTTTTCGAAAAAACAAAGCAGCGTATTTTTCTTGGGGGTGAAGGTGGAAGTAATCATATACTTTTGTGAGATAACGTTCACTGTTTTCTTAATTTTTAATTTAACATGTAAAAGTTATTATTATCAGCATGCAAAAGTAAGATATTTTGGTGGATCTGTCCTAGCTCCTAATGCTCCCTTTGTCTATTGATAGTAACTGATAAAACCTGTTAGAAATATAAGACCCCATATATAAATATGTGAGAAAGATTTTGAACTATTTGCAACAATTAGCATTTAATTTGAAAAAAGGGCGGGGGAGGGGGGAGGGTCTTGTCAAGAAAAAAATTAGTGAGGAACTTACAACCCCACATCCACTTTAAGGAATCAAGCTACGTGCAACTTGAAATCTTATCTTCCTTCTTCCTTGGCGCGTTCGCATTAAATAGTTTAAAATCAATGCTAGTAATCCCCGTAAGCAAACTTGATTAAAATTAAACAAATTATTATATAATAAGTCTCCAAAAAAGTGATTTAAGCTTTGGATTACATGTAAATTAAGTATACCGTATGGGGATGCAGAGCAAACAGATTGCCAGAAATTGTTTATCAAAACTTAGGGAAATTGTAATGTAATTTATTAAATATAACCTATACCCCAATAGGATTCAACCAACCTTTAATATATAAATATAAAGAAAACACGTTAGATGTTAGACCAGATTTATGCTGACACAACCCAAATACACTGTATTAACAAAAAAGAGGAATTCTATTGAAACCAATATTTATCAAAGAAATTTGATGAAAAAATAATAATTTCAATTTAAAAAATATTCATATATAACATGCTTATTTAACCCAACAAAGACTTCGTGTAATAAAAATCTACTTGGGGAAATAAATCACGCAGTTATCATTTAATTTCTTTTGATTTAAATCAGAAGTTAAATATTCAAAAGTATCAAACTTTTATAGTTCTTCAGGTTTATGGTCTTCAGACCAGGCCGAACCATTGTTACAGAGAAAACCGAAACGTTGATAGAATATCATTAAAGGTTCCGCGGAACGATTAAAAAAACCCGAACCTTGTTATTTAATGCGACCCACCGCCACCATTTATGGAAGAGATATGATAACACTGAACGACGCTCGCCAGA
Source organism: Ostrea lurida (assembly GCA_903981925.1). NCBI lineage: Eukaryota > Metazoa > Mollusca > Bivalvia > Ostreida > Ostreidae > Ostrea > Ostrea lurida. Next base: position 55,687 of record CAJDSM010020628.1, read on the forward strand.
TTTCATAAGAGAGAGAGCTCTAAAAAAACATCCTTAAAAAATAAGGTCACTAGCAAGGACAAAGTTAGAAGAATCCCTATACTGTTTTCTACAAATATGTAAGGCCAAAAGATCACTCTTTCAACTATTTAGTCCAGGCGATTTAGAATGCAGATATTTTGGCAAAATTCGAACTCAAAAAGGTGGTAAAAAACCTTCATTAACCAACGATTCCAAAAGTGGACCCATCCTGAGAAAAATCCAAAATCGTAACGGAAAAATAAGCGGTCGTTTGAAAAAAGCAAAAAATATACCAATTAGAATGATTAAGAAAGAACATATTTAAATGATTAATTTAAGAAAGTACATACTGGATTTTAATTAAGCGAGTATCTGAATGATCGAATTACCTTTCACATTATTACAACAATTTTTGAAAAAAAAAAATCAGTATGTTCAATGACGCCATCTGTGAAAATTTAGATAGACAAAAAATTAAAATATCAATATGATATTTGCATCATAAACATAGGTGTAAAGAAAATGATCAAAAAGTCCAGTATATACATAAATTAATATTAAAGAAGTGAATCACACAGTTACTCAAATAATAAACGAATCGTCCACCACAATGTATAGTGTCAAACCTGCTGAGCAAACCACAGGCGCCAGGCAAATGGCTGATTGATGTGAGCTAGAGCTCATCAGCCAGATACCGGGCGACACAATCAGGACCCCATATTGACCGCAACCCAACGAAAATCCTAAGAGGTGTCCGGGGAAGTTCGCCTTGCCGTAGCCTGGCCCCTACCCAGGGTGTATTGGTGGACCATTTAATGTCAACAGGAGCCTTCTACTCGGTGTTATAATATTGGTGAGACCCAGAAGTGCACCGAAGATGACTGTCCCAGATGCAATATTTTACTATAAACGCTCAGCCTGCCCAACCCGAAAAGGGATGGGGGAGGGAAAACGCAGGGATTTCTGTCAGGCCAAGGGAAATCAACAAAGAACGCACTGAGCATTTTCTCATGACAGCAAAAGCTCCCCCATACCGGTAATGCCCAGCTTACCCCACACAGACAGCGCCACTGGTTGTAGCGCCTAAATGTCCCTCATAAAATGCCAATTAGGCGATAGATGACAAGGATCGGCAGTTATGATGGAGAAGGCAAAGTTTAAAAAATCATTCTTGATAAATAAACTTTGCAAAGAAGGCCTGCAGTCAAGTAAAGTGGAATGGGAAGAAAGAGCAGGCATGACCACTGTCTGCTTACATCTTTGGAGGGAGCCAGCCCAAAGTGACTATGAATACACGCTAGCTTGTACTAAGGAAATAATCGATCACCCAACCTACAGTTTGGGAAGAAAAATTCCGGGGAAATTTGAACAAGAGGTTTGAGGTCCTCAACACCAGACAAACATCACCAGTGAACTTCTGGATCGAGACCACTCAGAACAAAAGTGGTGAGACTTTGAGAAATGGACAAAAAAGTGAGAAATACTTACATGTTACTTGGCCAACCCGAGCATTCCACGAGATCTACCTTTGAGTGTTCATCCACCAAGCAAGAAGTTAAAACGGTTAGTGTTATGGAGCAGAAGGGCTGTATGCAATGCTTTATGACTCTAGGAACGAGAAATCCCCAAAACTTGTTAATAGAGGCTGTAGATTACGGAATTGTAGATTATCCAGCATGCTGCCGGAGTTTACCCTTCAAGCCGAAAAAGTACATACAAGTGGAGAGCAGAAAGGTCATGGGGACCATTCTCCAGACCTTGGACTCCAGAAGAAAATTCTATAAAAGATGATTGTTAGACAGAATAAAGCAACGCAATTGAAGCTAGCTCTGGGGAACAAGTAAAAGTATCCCAGGGAAGGATATTTTACCGATCAAGTACCTCGTCTCAGCCATAATACCCAGGCCGATAGATACGAACGCCAGGACGACTTCCGCCGACTTGTTTAAAGTGCAAAATAAAAGCTTGGCATTTCACGTAGGAATGCCTGGCCATCAGAAAATCAGGGAGGCACACAAGGAGGCCGACGGCAACTTCTAACAAAAACGAGCGACCCGCCAAGCCCCAGCATCGCTCTAAAGCCCAAGGAAATGGAAGGGTGGTATCAATATGTCAATGTCAGACAGCCAGGATAGATTTTTGATAAACCTACAGAGAACCCGAACTAAGTCAGAGGGAAAGAACCTTACTCCTGCACAAGAATCAAACATGGTACATGTTGCCCTATAGGAAAAGACTGTGGATTATCCCTCATAGAGAGCGCAGAAGGACAGAATGGATCATATTATATAGACTCAAGGAAACCGGACACCCAGGACAGAAAAATACGTTCCTACAAGAAACCAGGGCAGCACGGAGGAAAGAACACACACGTATGTTGTTTAAAGGGAAACCAACCTGTTTCCAAGGACAAAGTATGGACGAGGATATGGATCCATGGTTGCAGCCAGGAGGTATGGCTGAATATTGTTGCGCCCAAAAGAATCAGGGGAACCAGTGAAATGAAAAAATGGACTCAGGAAAAAGGACGGACCTAGAGATGCGGATTCCAGGAGAACGCGGATAGGTCTGCATCACACACTGGCACAAGAATGAGGCCAACTCAAATGGGGATACTCAGTGGCAATCAACAGAGTTCAGAACGCCTACCTGACGCGGAGGAGACCGTGGTCGACACTGAAGGCAGAGGTGAGCGTGCTGGGGACAGAGCAAGTACAGGCTTAACTTAGATGCAAAGTCCCCGAATCAAAGTGACATGTCACTTGATGACAAGCCGAACCGCCAGAATGCCCATCTGCAGATGATTCATTTTGTGGGCCAATTCTCAGCGTAAAGAGGCGAGAAAAATGCCATAGTTTTGTGCCTGTATGTGGATCCCTTGAAGGACCCCATATTGCTTTGTGAAAATAGACTTCGTCTAAGGATGTTTACAAGCGAAATTGAATCTGCAGCTATGGAACCTTGAGCATTTCTCTCCATCGGGGGAAAGAAAAGTTACCATAGTAAAAAATGACCTTTGTAGAGCGTATTAACCAGACGAAGGGCTGGTGTAATGTGTTGTTCGTTTTCCCGTAGCCCTTATAGATCCTTCCCAACACCTTCAATGGAGAAGTGCATTATCGTATGATGTGAATTGATATTTATTGTATTTTACGTTAACACCGACACGAGAAAATAAACCTCCAACTCACACATTGGAGACGTCACCAATTGCGCGTTGAAGGGCGCAAAAAATTAAGGCCTATGCTCGGCACTCAGGGACCTAAATTGAGAACAAGGAAGGGATCTTTATCGTTGCCACACCTGCTGTGACACAGGACCTCGGTTTTTTCCAAAGGTCTAATCCGAAAATGACCGCCAACACATTCAGTCAAAAGCTACTCTTACTCGGGTGATACGCAAGGTATGCTTTTGAGGACCCTATTCTAACCCGGATCCCCACGGTGGCAGTCGTATGCTGGAACCTATTAACGTTCGGAGAACTGAGATTTATGCTAATGGCCGATCGCACTCGGACGCTGCTTGGTGAGTCCCTTTGGATGACGTTGTGACATTTACAGGAAGGATGTGTAAAGGATGTAACTGTTGAGATTGAGCGCCATGTTCCTGAAAAGAGGGAAGTTTTGTTCCCTGGCAGGTGGGACATGGAGGAGAAACCCCGAATGTGGTCTTGACACTGCAGTGTACTGTTTATTTGGTAAAATCCAGACTCTGGGCTGAGGCAGCCGGGAGTGATATCACGCACAACCAGTACACTGATGGTGCCGAAATGGGGCATAGGGTGATAAAAGTTGCAATATACCAAGATACATAACTAGGCCCGGTGCTTGTGGAAAAACAGTTTTTGCCGTTTCACCCGTCAGTTCTAGTTTCCTTTCTGGACAACGACCTCCCCGAAGTGACTAAGACGAACACGACAACCCAATATCTAGGCCGAAGCAAAACCTTTGGTTTCCCTCCGCGAGGTTTCCCGCCGGTCGCCCCTCCACCTGTCCCTTCTGCCTTATAGGTTTAACCCCCGGGAAAGTGCCTAAAATTTTCCCGTGTGAAAAGCTGGGGTTTAGAATGTGCCGTCCCAACCTTATCGAGAAAACAGGCGAAGTATAGTAGTTCGGATTGCGAGTCACTTAATGAGAAACAAAACGTATGCCGAATATTCCCCCTTGTCTAAACGGGTAACGCTTATGCTCCGACCGCCCGCAGGCCGATGCCACAGGTTTTGTGAACGAAGGATGCCAAAGGTTGCCCTAAAGCATGTGACCATTAGATGCATGCTAGCCGCCTGAGGTGAGTAGGACGGATGTCCCCAGAAATATAGGCTGCATTCACGAATAACCGAGAAGAACGATCAGTTATGCCGAATGTTATAAAGTGAGGCCAGACCTTATAAATCGTCCCAAGAGAAAGGGTTTCTCCTGCCTCTAAAAGTGAGCTTCCCCAGGGGAAAGGAGTACATACACTACTCAATACATTTTTTAAGTAAAGATGAACGACTGAATGCTCCGTCCGGGGAGGCTCATATCCGTCATCATTTATATCAACACCTATCCGCACGGAACCCTCCAGAGGAGATGGGTGTCGCCTTGTGTTAGAAATATATACGCCCTAAATTATTACTTTTTTTAACGGTAGATTACCAATCCCTACTTGCCACCAAAGTCGTCATGTAGAAAATGACTAAAGACATATCCACTCTCTCACCACATATCTTTTATGTCCCGCCTCCTCCGTTGTATAGATTTAGTTAATATCATAATCAGGGTATAAATTTCAATTCATTTCAAGTGTATAAAATGACATAAGCTTGAGTTAGTCTCAGGTAGGTTTGCACGTTGGAGGGAAGGGGGTGGGGGGGAACGTACTTGAACTGTAGAGTCGGAACGTTAACTGGGGGTTCGATATAACTTCAGCTACTGTTATCTTGTGTTCTAAAAAATTCAACAACTTAGTAAGGCATTGATGGCGTGTGTCCTCAATTGATCTCTTAATAAACTCTGCCTACGTCACTTGTGTTTATCGTGAAACGTAGATACCGATATAACGTAGTATTACATTGGTTAATTTTATTTTGAATACCTTGGTAAACTTTGCATTGAGTATTAGTTATATGGCCATAGAATTGAGTTCTATCAGAGTTATAAATATAAGGAGAAATTGTCCAGTCGTTTAAGCAGAAATCCGTAGCCCGTACACACGCGGACAGATAAGCTGAGTATATGGTCCGATCCTTTCCCTATGTCTACATCGTTTCACCACACATTGCATACCAGAATGAACGATAAATTTTGTGTGTTTCACATTAAATAACAAAGAAAAACACCCACATATTTGGTCAAATATCGCACATGGAAAGTTTGAAGTTTTTTTCCCCCCAAAATAATTGGCATGGTAAATTATTGCAAATTTTCTTTGACAGATGTATATGAAAGTAATCTCGGCGTGAGGGGGAAGGGGGGTGAGGAGAGAGGGCAAATTTTTTTGAAGTATTTATCTATTTAAATAGTTGACCATATATAAATGGTTGAGACCCAAGAATAATCCACCCATTAGTGATTTGGTTAAAATTCCCCATTACTTGAAAACCAAAGTTCAATTCATGGAATAGGGGTACAGATAATGAAATCCCTCAAGAATAGCATTATGAAAAACATGAAAGTAAAACTTTATAAAAGTAATTAAATTTCCACACGGTCTCCCTATTGATGTTTAGGTTCATTACAGTTAATAGTGACGTTTAACGTCACTGATCTGAACTTTGTACGTTACAGACAAATGATCGAAGTGTTATTATGACGTTGTTTGAGGCAAAATTCATACGGCATA
>CAJDSM010020631.1:6127-18398 GCA_903981925.1 Ostrea lurida
GGAACAGCATATGTTGAAACACATGTCTTACGGAGATGTAGGTCAAGTCAGCATGGGGAAAGTAGGTCGGGTCATCGTTAACATCTGTATGGAGTGACCCAGTTCTGTTTCTGTGTTGGATACTCTATATTTTTAGGGAATACCATTTTATTCGTTATTTCCCTCTGAAGTATGCAATAAGCCTATTGCAAATGTAGATAATGTTAGTTTAATTGCTAATGTGGAATCGAATTGTGAACTTCAATACTTGGCCTACTGCCAAGTTCCAATATCAAATCTTCCAAACGATCAGTTGGTGCTCTTATAAATTCTTCCTACGAGGTCCAATTTGGAGAGAAAATACAACATTGTCGTCATTATTAAAGTCAACAGATTTATCGTCAGGAAATTTGACAGAGCTAGTGACAAGTACCATGCCAAATATTTCCTTGACGACAGAGATGCCATATTCTAATGTAACGTCGTGGAACATGACCGATGTGACAGAACAGGTGATCCAGTCGACCGCCCCTGACTTGAAGCTGCTCGTGTTGGCTCCACTTCCTATTTTCCTGTTGTTTGCTCTCTTTAGAAATGTTAGGAAGATGGGCTTCATTAGTGTCATAGCTAACATGTCCGTGCTTGTAGGCAGTGCCTCAGTCTTCCTTTTCCTGGTGTTCGGTAAGTTACGCATAAATTAAATTATGAAATGAAATTGTCGGAGATAAAATGTTAGTAATAACGTTGTAGTTTTTTTCACTGAATGATAACAATGTAGAAATAGTCTATCGATATTGCTCACTATTACTAAACAATAAACTTGTATTTGACTTCAGATTTCCATATTCATGACTGGTACAGTCCCTGAAATGTTCTTCTTTACCATTTTTCCGTGCGGTCTGCGTGCGGTCACAGTTTTGCGGTCAGCGTGCGGTCACCGTTCGCGGTCTGCGGTTACCGTGCGGTCAGCGTGCGGTCAGCATTCAGCGCTTTTTTTTTTGCATTGACATTCGGAACTCCAAAGAGAAAGCATAGCTACATGTACATTTACAGATGCCGCCGTGTTGTTTAATGCATCTTTTAGGGGTGTTTGTTAATTGCAGGTATATATGTATTGTGCTCGTAAATCCTGAAGCCATACATGTACACTCGTAATCCTGGATGTCATTACAGTGCTAATAAAAAATACTGTTTGACAAGGGGTACACCGTCCGTGTTTGTTTAATGCATATATTTTTAGGGGTGTTTGTTAATTGCAGGTATATGTATTCCTCGTGCCTAAAATTTTGAAGCCATGCATGTACGCCCGTAATCCTGGATAATAAAAAACCCAAACTATTTATAAGTTTTTTCTATTTTGCACATACTGTGCATTTAGAAAAAAAAATAATCTTCATGAGAAATACTTGTACGGTTGTATATATATTTAGCATACTTTACAGAAATACACGTACAGTATGCTTATAGACTGCATATTTTCATACAACATGCAGTATCATTTGGTTTGTTTTATCATTTATATCCATTGATTGAATGTATATGTTTTTTTCTTACCTAATATTATTATGTATTGTATACAATTATTTATTTAATTAATTTTTTTTTTACCTAATGATAAAATATATCTAACCCAAGTGGAAAAATTCCGAAACATTCCGAATGATTAATTCATATTGCATTCAGCGTGCGGTCACCGTTCACATTGCGGTCCGTTCGCGGTTAGTGTGCGGTCAACGGTCACCAAATTGCGGTCACCGTGCGGTCTGCGTGCGGTCACTGTGCGTGTGGTAAAGTAGAACGTTTCAGGGACTGTAATACTAAACAGTAAACCTGTGTTTGACTTCAGATTTCCATATTCATGACTTGTAATATTAAACAGTACACCTGTGTTTGACTTCAGATTTCCATATTCATGACTGGTAATACTAAACAGTGAACCTGTGTTTGACTTCAGATTTCCATATTCATGACTTGTAATACTAAACAGTAAACCTGTGTTTGACTTCAGATTTCCATATTCATGAATGGTAATACTAAACAGTAAACCTGTGTTGACTTCAGATTTCCATATTCATGACTTGTAACCTGTGTTTGACTTCAGATTTCAATATTCATGACTGTAATACTAAACATAAACCTGTGTTTGGTTTACTGTTTAGTATCACGAGTCATGAATATGGAAATCTGAAGTCATGACTTCAGATTTCCATATTCATGACTTGTAACCTGTGTTTGACTTCAGATTTCCATATTCATGACTGGTAATACTAAACAGTAAACCTGTGTTTGACTTCAGATTTCCATATTCATGACTTGTAATATTAAACAGTAAACCTGTGTTTGACTTCAGATTTCCATATTCATTACTTGTTAACTAAACAGTAAACCTGAATTTGACTTCAGATTTCCATATTCATGACTTGTAATATTAAACAGTAAACCTGTGTTTGACTTCAGATTTCCATATTCATGACTCGTAATATTAAACAGTAAACCTGTGTTTGACTTCAGATTTCCATATTCATGACTTGTAACCTGTGTTTGACTTCAGATTTCCATATTCATGACTGGTAATACTAAACAGTATGACTTCAGATTTCCATATTCATGACTTGTAATACTATTAACAGTAAACCTGTGTTTGACTTCAGATTTCCATATTCATGACTGTAATATTAAACAGTAAACCTGTGTTTGACTTCAGATTTCCATATTCATGACTTGTAATATTAAACAGTAAACCTGTGTTTGACTTCAGATTTCCAAATTCATGACTTGTAACCTGTGTTTGACTTCAGATTTCCATATTCATGACTGGTAATACTAAACAGTAAACCTGTGTTTGACTTCAGATTTCCATATTCATTACTGTAATACTAAACAGTAAGCCTGAATTTGACTTAAGATTTCCATATTCATGACTTGTAATATTAAACAGTAAACCTGTGTTTGACTTCAGATTTCCATATTCATTACTTGTAATACTAAACAGTTAACCTGAATTTGACTTCAGATTTCCATATTCATGACTTGTAATATTAAACAGTAAACCTGTGTTTGACTTCAGATTTCCATATTCATGACTCGTAATATTAAACAGTAAACCTGTGTTTGACTTCAGATTTCCATATTCATGACTTGTAACCTGTGTTTGACTTCAGATTTCCATATTCATGACTGGTAATACTAAACAGTATGACTTCAGATTTCCATATTCATGACTTGTAATACTATTAACAGTAAACTGTGTTTGACTTCAGATTTCCATATTCATGACTGTAATATTAAACAGTAAACCTGTGTTTGACTTCAGATTTCCATATTCATGATCGTAATATTAAACAGTAAACCTGTGTTTTGACTTCAGATTTCCATATTCATGACTTGTAACCTGTGTTTGACTTCAGATTTCATATTCATGACTGGTAATACTAAACAGTAAACCTGTGTTTGACTTCAAGATTTCCATATTCATGACTTGTAATACTATTAACAGTAAACCTGTGTTTGACTTCAGATTTCCATATTCATGACTGGTAATACTAAACAGTAAACCTGGTATTACCAGTCATGAATATGGAAATCTGAAGTCAAACACAGGTTTACTGTTTAGTATTACCAGTCATGAATATGGAAATCTGAAGTCAAATTCAGGTTTACTGTTTAGTATCACGAGTCATGAATATGGAAATCTGATGTTAAATACTACAGTAAACCTGTATTTAACTTCAGATTTCCATATTCATGACTCGTGATACTAAACAGTAAACCTGTATTTGACTTCAGATTTCCATATTCATGACTCGTGATACTAAACAGTAAACCTGAATTTGACTTCAGATTTCCATATTCATGACTGGTAATAATACTAAACAGTAAACCTGTATTTGACTTCAGATTTCCATATTCATGACTTGTAATACTATTAACAGTAAACCTGTGTTTGACTTCAGATTTCCATATTCATGACTGTAATACTAAACAGTAAACCTGTGTTTGACTTCAGATTTCCATATTCATGACTGGTAATACTAAACAGTAAACCTGGTATTACCAGTCATGAATATACGGAAATCTGAAGTCAAACACAGGTTTACTGTTTAGTATTACCAGTCATGAATATGGAAATCTGAAGTCAAATTCAGGTTTACTGTTTAGTATCACGAGTCATGAATATGGAAATCTGAAGTTAAATACTACAGTAAACCTGTATTTAACTTCAGATTTCCATATTCATGACTCGTGATACTAAACAGTAAACCTGTATTTGACTTCAGATTTCCATATTCATGACTCGTGATACTAAACAGTAAACCTGAATTTGACTTCAGATTTCCATATTCATGACTGGTAATACTAACAGTAAACCTGTGTTTGACTTCAGATTTCCATATTCATGACTTGTAATATTAAACAGTAAACCTGTGTTTGACTTCAGATTTCCATATTCATGACTCGTGATACTAAACAGTAAACCTGTGTTTGACTTCAGATTTCCATATTCATGACTTGTAATACTAAACAGTAACCTGTGTTTGACTTCAGATTTCCATATTCATGACTCGTGATACTAAACAGTAAACCTGTGTTTGACTTCAGATTTCCATATTCATGACTTGTAATACTAAACAGTAAACCTGTGTTTGACTCCAGATTCCATATTCATGACTCGGTAGTGTGGGTGAGATGGGAGGGCTGCCTATATTTTTTGGAATGGTGACGGCTGCATTTGAAGGAATTGGCTTGGTAAGAGCATGAAGTGCATTAGATGTATACATGTATGTATATTTTTATAGTGTCATCTGTACTGATTTATGAAATATGTTACAAAATGTTTACGCTTCACATTATGTTTTGCGTCAATCTATTACAATGTCGCAATCGAAAGCTTTCCTTTTTGTTAATGCTTTTTTAACTGCCTCAAACCTCAGTGTTTTGCTTTGTTGTATACATCTAATAAATGTATGACATTGCCTGAGTATACATATCCAGTACCGTAAACAGAAAGTGCATGTAGTTGAGTGCATCGGTTGACATTGGTTTTTTCAGTGTAACCCTCAGCCATGCACTATTTACATGTATTAATATGGTATATATGTATTGGTACTGAATTATTACATATTACAATATTATGCTTTAGCTCTATTTAGAAATAGCATTGAAGTTTAAGGTGTTTCCTCTTCAAATGAAGGGATAGACACTGTCTGTTGTGTAAATCCTCTTATGCAATACATATTAAGATTACATGTATTTAAATTTATTAAGAAATACATTTACCTGAAATTCTCTGACATATTTCACACTAATATTCCAGATCATTCCGGTAGAATCCAGCATGGAAGGAAATCGACACAACTTCGGTGCTTTCTGCATGGTGCCATTGGTGTTCTGACGGTGATACTGGGTGGATTCGGTGTTTTGGGTTATCTCCGGTTCGGTGAAGATTTGAACCAGATGTTGAACACGAACATTCCGGCCTCCAGTTGGGTATCGATGGTCGTCAATATCTGTGCGATCCTCTCCGTTCTCTTAACATTTCCACTTCAGATTTACCCGTCATCGAAATTTGTGAAGTATATTTGTTTTCAGAAGGTACGTATACAGTTTATATAAGGAATAACTGTCTAGTTTGTTTGTATAAAAACAAGTGGTAATTTGCATAATTGTCAAAAAATAACCAATTACTGGAGATAAGCTCAGATACATATGTATTTAAAAAAATCATCAAAGTTGTTTTACCTTTACCTAGGTGCTGTATGCGGGCCGAGGAAGACGTCGTCGCTACTGGGCGATGATGAGGAGTCCGAGGGTAAGGAATCGCTCCTCCCCGACTCCGCGGAGAAAACGTCAGCCGCTCTCCCGTTCTCCGTGCAGCACACATACCCAAGTCGGTAAGAACGCAGCACACATAGAACGCAGCAACATACCCAAGTGGTAAGAACGCAGCACACATAGAACGCAGCACACATACCCAAGTCGGTAAGAAAGCAGCACACATAGAACGCAGCACACATACCCAAGTCGGTAAGAATGCAGCACATGTACCCAAGTCGGTAAGAAGCACGCAGCACACATACCCAGTCCGGTAAGAACGCAGCACACATAGAACGCAGCACACATTAGAACACAGCCACCCACATAGAACGCAGCACACATACCCAAGTCCGGTAAGGAACGCCAGCACACGTACCGTAAGAATGCAGCACAAATACCCAAGTCAGTGAGAATGCCGCCAACAAATTCAAAATCTCCTACCTCCTATTTTCTTCACTCGTTTTATAGCACATTTTATAACTTTAGAACTCTTTCACATTACGTTTTCACAAAAAGGTCTTAGAGGAACATTTTGATGAAGCATTAACACAACACTGTTATCTGTTTCTTTGAATTGATGAAATGCTGTGATTAACATAGAGAATTTGTGTTTCATGCTTGTCTGATTTTCTTGCTCATTTGATGTAGTTTGCTATATGGGTAAGTTAGATAACAGAGGGAGATCATGTATACTTCTTCATACTTGTGTATATATATCTATAACCTGTCTTTATTCTAAGTGGGTATTACCGTGGTACTTCAAACACTATATATATATGTGACTTCAGGTTCTTTAGTGTGTACACATTGCCAAAAAAAGAGTAAGAATGTTATGCTTTTTGTCAATTTAAAAATTCTTGCATGAATGTGATTTTTAATATTTGGGGGCCGTTTTGAATTTATCTGAAGAAGGAATGTCAAGGTTGTTTAGATCATGAGATGATGTATAAATTATAGGAGTATACATCAATTGTGAATAATCATCCAGAATTAACCAATTAGTGTCCATTGATTGTTCTAAATCCTCCATCTTACATGTTCAGACAACCTTGGCATTTGTAAATTGTGGTCAAGTTTAAAGGTGGTGCTTAACTGAAAAACAAAATATGGTGTTCTTTGAGACAGCCTAGGTTTATTGCTTAACAAAAAGTGGATGAATGCTGGTGATCCTAGGGTTTAATAGAAAAAAAAGGAAACTATTCTTTCATCCTCATATCGTTTACAAGTTGGTAGATAATCCCACTTGATTTTCAGGTCACAAGGTCAAGGGTCGGTCTGCAGGTCAAATCTTGTCTGTTCAATATCTAAAGAACCATAAAGCTTGACAGTTACTAAACTTGGTACAGTGGTTGCCCCTAGAGAATAGATGACCCCGACCGACTTTTAGGTCACAAGGTCATAGGGTCAAACTGGACATAGTAGATAATGTCCACTCAATATTTTGAGACCGTTTTGCTTGACAGACATCAAACTTTGTACACTAGTTCTAGTCAAGGAGTGGATTACCTCTATATATTTTTAAATCACTTGGTCAAAGGTCAATAGTGAAACTGTAGGACTCCAAAGTGTGATGATCTGTACCAAACCCTGGTGGTCTGACACACCAAAGTGCAATGGTCCTCAATCATGCCCCAAAGTGCGATGGTCTGAAACGCCAAAATGCGATATTCTCTATTATGCTCCAAAGTGCGATGGTCTGACATGCCAAAGTGATCCACACATAATCCGATGTCCGCTGGTTTGCAAAATTGAATGGATGCAGTGTTTAGGTATAGACTGTACTATGATATTTCATTAGAGAGTACATGGAAGTACACTCAAGTTCTTTCATGACCAGCTCAGTTTCAGATTGGGGTAATTCATCTCACTTTTCTTCAGTTTATCCTTGAAAAATGTTCGTTGTGGCAAACTGACGTTGGATTTCTTCGGGTGAATTTTGGAAGACGTTGTGATTGACGTCATAATAATGTGATGCACAAACGTTACCCACACCATTAGACTTTGACGTATTGAACCATCGCACTTTGGCGTAACGTTTGAACCATCACACTTTGGCATGGCCATCAAACTTTGGCATCTTTATTGTCAACAAACCATCACATTTTGACACAGACCATCGCACTTTGACATGACCATTGCACTTTAGAGTCTTGCATATATTTTCCATTCAATAGTTTGAGAACCATTTCCTTGACAGACTTTAAACTTAATACACTGGTACCCTGCCCCCATAAAGAGTAAATGGCCTCCATTGTTTTCAGGTCACAAGGTTATTCTGATTTCATTTTGATTACTGATGTTTGTTCCGATTTTATCTAAATTATTCGTGTTTGTTGCGAATTTATCTAAATTATTTGTGTTTGTTCTGAGTTTATCTAAATCAATGATGTTTGTTCAAACTGTATCCTAATTAATGATATATATTTTGATTTTGTTTTAGTGATTGACGTTTATCCCAATTTTATTGATACAATAATGATTGATGATTACTCCGATTTTACCCAAATTATTGATGTGCATTATAATTTTTCATGTTTATTAACAGGTACCAACATGGAGGAGAAATGTCTTACGAATGCTGATTGTGATGTCAGCGACTGGGCTGGCTGTTATTTTTAGAAATAGTTTTGCTCTGGTAGCCGCATTCACAGGTGAGTGACTCATAATCTTGGGTGTTTTCTTAATCTTGTAATGTTTCCATGAGCATCCGCAAAGGTGTAACATTGCTCGGTTGTACAGTCCCTGAAACGTTCTACTTTACCATTTTTTCGTGTGGTCATCGTGCGTTCTGCATGCGGTCACCGTGCGTTCAGTCATTTTTCATTCATTGTTCAGCGTGCGGTCACCGTGTGTTCTGCGGTCACCGTTCGTTCTGCGTGCGGTCACCGTGCGTGTGGTAAAGTAGAACGTTTCAGGGACTGTACCTCATTAATGTTTGTAATGAAATACTGTCAAGTCTTCACAAACATTTAACAATAACTCTACCTAGATTATCTTTCTAAAACATTAAAAGGCAAATATAATGTAAGAAGGACATAAAGCAACAGTCAAAATGATTTCTTATCCGTTACTTTCAGGTGCCATTGGAAGTTCTTTGTTGGCTTACATACTGCCATGTTTATTTCATCTAAAACTGTGTCACCGAGACCTGTCGTGGTTCATCTTCATCAAAGACGTTGTCATCATAACGTTAGGGATCCTGTGTAGCGTTGTCAGTCTCTACTTCTGTCATCGTACACTGGTGAAAAACACCACAATTTAAATGTCTTTCAAGCTCATTTACCTCTGTCATCATAACACCACAATTTAAACATCTCCCTATAGGTTCATTTACCTCTGTCATCATACAGCTCATGAAAAACACCACAATTTAAACATCTCCCACTGCTCGGCTTATTTACCTCTGTCATCGTACAGCTGGTGAAAAACACCACGATTTAAATGTCTCCCAATAAGCTCATTTATTTCTTCCTCAAGCACTGAATAGCACTGAAGTTAATTTTTTTGTAATTTAAAAAATTAACAAAATACTGTCTACTCTAAACATATTGAAATTCAGGAGACCAAATTGAATTGTTCAATATATCCAATGTTCAATATAACTGATGTTGAACTATGTTGATAATGTTACTGGGGAAATTGACCTCCCACATAGAAACCTCTCTATTATTGCTGTTACAGATAACTGAAATTTTCAGATAATCGAATTGTCTTCTGTTTTAAAGATGCTCAAGATTGATTAATTGATTGTATATTGTTTGTGTCCCACTTGAGAATATTTCACTCATATGGAGACGTCACCATTGCCGATGACTGGCTGCAAATGTAGGCCAGTGTTCGGCGCTTATGGTCTTTGAGCAGGGAGGGATCTTTATTGTGCCACACCTGCTGTGACATGGTACCTATTAGAACCCGGGTCCCCACAGGGAAGTTGCTCAAGAAAAAAATTCAGTTTTCAGTTTAAGGGTGGATTAGGTTGTACATAGGCTGGGGACTTGGTCATTAATGTATGTGTATTTGTTATGTGCTTAAAACTCAAACTTTGTGCATATGATGATAACTTTTTATGTACTTATATTACAGGGATTTTATCAAAATTCTTTTTACTGACAGTAAAAAGGTTACCAAAAAAATTTAATTTTTCCTCTCACAGGTTTAAAAAAACCCATAAGCTGTACAAGGCTCCTAAACTGGAGAAATCCTAAATATATGATGTATATCAAGTTTCACATATTCTATTATCATTTTGTCTTATTTTTAAAAGTCCAATAGTACTGCAATCTAAGCAGGGCTCCCCTCAACCCTTTTGGAAGTCACACTTGTATCCCCAAAAATTCCCCTTCAATATGAAATGGCCCGTAATAGCATTAAAAAAGAAACACATGGATTTCTATGATTACAATGGAAACTAGTGTGATAGCATAGCTGAATGATGAACTTGTGTGACAGCGTAGCTGAATGAACTTGTGTGATAGCATAGCAGAATAGAAACTTGTGTGATAAACAGCCATGAAGTTGCTTATTCTTTGTCATTTATCAGAGTTTTTGAAGACTGTTGGTCTGCAGATTTTTGTCCATAAAAAATTACTTAAGATGGTAAGAAGTGTCAGAATATTTCATTGTTTGGAATGGTAAATGTTTTGTAAAATGTTTTGAATTTTACGGATGGAATTTTAAGACCAAAATGCTTTTAATTTTCTATAGAAGTTTGACCCTCAAAACAACATCATTGAGATTTCATTTGATAAAATGTTATACATGTACATATATTTTTTCTAAATGAATGCTTTTAACTTATTTTTTGTATTTGTTAAATTTTTATTATATATTTATGGGTAACAGTGTTATATAGTTGGCAATATTTAGACTTAAAGGTTGTGCAATACCAGCTGAGATTTTTATGCCACAGCGCTGATATTAAGGAGGGATAGCACAATATGATATTAAGGAGGACCAGCACATTCTTGTGTACCGTTGATAGTTTCAAAAGGAAGGCATCCATTATAATGATGTGTTATCCCTCCTTAAGCTGGCAATCAAAAGATGTAGTGTTTAAAAAAGAGAATTCCTAATGAGTTTGCGCTATATTAGTGGGTTGTTTTTTTTTGTTTGTTGTTGTTTTTTTTTTTTTTTTTGCTGCATCAGGCATTCATTCATGACAAGTTTGGTATGAGTTATGTCTCCTTAATTTCTATTAGGAGAAAACTGTTGCAGTAAACCAATACGAGATTTGTACCTGAATGATACAAGTACACATAATATGGACCACCAGTGGTTATTAGTAGAGAACTTTTACTGGCTTTTATTGACCTCTGTAACTTATTTTATCTTTGAATATTATATGAATGCCTTGTACAGTGAAACACAGTTACAGTGAACAGACCTATAATGAATTCATACTTTTAGCAAAGTGATTTTCATTTCTCTATAGTTTTAAAGCGTATGATCGCATTGAATATAATGCATTAAGATTGTTCATTCCCCAACCCCCTTTCCCCAGCACTTTACTATAAGTATGATTATGGATGAGTACTGTATGTACCGTATATACTCGCATATAGGTCGACCCACGTATAAGTCAGGATCCCCTCTGTTTAAATATGAATTGGTTTAGAATGAATCTAAATTATTGAAATATGAATCTGGTTTAGATTGAATCTAAAATTATTGAAATTGAATCTGGTTCAGATGAATCTAAATTATTGAAATATGAATCTGGTTTAGATTGAATCTAAAGTATTGAAATATGAATCTGGTTTAGATTGAATCCCGGTTGAAATATTTACAAATGCAGTGAGCGATGTATACCGTGTGACCATTATTGGTGGTGGTGGTTCAGTTTCTGTGGGTTCTGAAGGGGGTGATATATAAGAAATGAATCTTATATTTTTTCGGGTGATGCAGGTATCACCGAATTTTAGACGGTAAAACTCATCAATGCGCGAAGCGCATTGATGAAAAGTTTTACCGTCTAAAATCTCGGTGATAACCTGCATATCACCCGAAAAAATATAAGATTCATTTCTTATCATTTAATTTTATATTACAACAACAAAATAATGTTTATTAGACTTTACTTGTTGTTCAGGTACGTGATTGAAAAATCACCTCAATTCTTAAGAGGTGTTTTAACCAATGAGAATCGGCGCGAGGTGATCACGTGAAATAAAATTAAATGATACATGTATACCCTCGCCAATCCCAACAAACTATTAAGTACTACAGATGTAAGTTGAAACTGCCCAGTGTAGTTTTACAAATCTCCTAGTATATACCAGACCACAATTTTATGTCGCAGCATAGCAGTACAATTGTAGTAATTGAGACAGACTAGAGAGCTACAGGTCCTACCCATCATAAAAGCGTTCATTTTACAATTTTACCCAGGTCTTATTTTTCTGTGTCATTAAATAGCCGCCTCAAATATAGAAATCCCTAATATGTAATTGTGTCAAGACTTTGTTATTAAAGTAGGGGT
>CAJDSM010020632.1:11726-45619 GCA_903981925.1 Ostrea lurida
ATCCCACTCCGGCTGTTAGTAAACTCCTCTATTTCCGCGGTACTAGATCCACCTCCAAGTGCACCGTAAACTCCACGACCCCGTTTAAACCCTCAGTGCAGTAAACTTCACTAGCCCGGTTTCAATCCCTCCAGATGAGCCAGTAAACTCCTAGCCCGGTTAACCCCTCAGATGGCAGTAAACTCCACTAGCCCCGTTTAAAATCCGCCTTCCCGAATGGCAGTAAAATTCCACTAGCCCCTGTTTAAATCCCCCTCCAATGGCAGGAAACTCGCAATAGCCTCGGTTTAAATCCCGCCTCCGCAATGGCCAGTAAACTCCACTAGCCCGGTTAATCCCCCTCCAGCATTGTGCCAGTAAACTCATTAGCCCGGTTAAAATCCCCTCAGATGGCAGTAAATTCCACTAGCCCGGTTAAACCCCTGAAGGCTCAGATAGCAGTAAACCCACTAGCCCCGAGTTAAATCCCCCTTCCGGATGCAGTCAACACTCCACTAGCCCGTAAAGCATCCCCTCGTCCAGATGGCAGTAACTCCACTAAGCCCGGTTAAATCCCCCTTGGATGGCAGTAAACTGCCACTAGCCCCGGTTAAATCCCTCCACGATGGCAGTAAGACTCACTAGCCCTGGTTAAATCCCCTCTGATGACAGATAAACCTCCAAGCCCCTGTTAAATCCCCTTCCACCGGATGGCAGTAATCACTAGCCCCGTTAAATCCCCCTCCAGATGGCAGTAAACTCCTCTAGCTCCGGTTAAATCCCACTCCTGGTTGTAAGTGAACTGTAGGCTGTCAAATCTTCTAGTCCCAGTCAAATCCTGATGGTAAGTTAACTCCTCTGGCCCCTGTTAAATCCCCCTCCAGATGGCATTAAACTCCTCGGGGCCCCTGTTAAATCCCCCTCCGGATGGTATGAGAACTCTGCTAGACCCTTTTTGGTCTCGTTTCTTGTGGTAAGTGAACTTTCTCTCAAGGTCTTGTCAAAACATTTTATTCTTATGATCAATTTGTTCTCCCTGAGATAATGTGGTTCTCTCCTCAGCCATGGTTAAGGGTTTACTCCTGGGTAGCGTGGTTTCCTTTTATGTCACAAACACATGTACACAAACACACCCTCTCATCAACATCTGCGCTGATTTTAAAGGAACTCTTGGAAATAACCTATGGGCAATGCTTTCATCAACCATGTTAGCTGGATAAAGATTTTTTTTTTTTTCAAGTCAACAATTAATGCATGTACTGTATAGGGTACTGATTATCAAAAGTTTATAGAATGATGCTGACAGTTACAAAATAAAAATTACAATAAATGCTTATTTCAAGCATTTAGATATTCAGCAAAGGTTTTGTACATAAGGAATATGCATGAGACTTTGATGCTGGGTTGATACTGATCTCCCAGCCGCTCTGTTATAGCATTGTGAATATTGCATGTACACATACAGTCATAATGAGACAATCCAATATTCGAAAAACATTTTAAATCCACTTCTTTGCTGCGTATTTATGTATATTTTATTGTATAATATGAAAAGTGACATATAGGTCCGCTGGGCCGGGTGTATTCAACCATGTGTATCTATTATTGAAATTGTTAAAACTATCATATTGTTGTTATATACACATGTCACTATAATAAATGATTTACTTACTTACTTACTTACTTACATAAATATTATATCAGACACATGAATCCATAAGACCTAATCACAATTCCACAATATCTAAACATTTTACAGACTGCTTAGACACCTCATCCTTATCCCTTTGTTATTGTACAATAAGAGATAAGATGTTGTTCTGCTTTTGCCAGAAATGTATCCAGAATGGATCAACATTGTCTTGTAACCAAGCTGCTTGTATACGAATGGAAAGAATTGAACTTTCTAGTTGTTTACGAGTTCCCTAAATATGTGTATACAGTGAGGCATGTGTTGAATGGCATGTTTTGTCACCCCTATGCAGACATTTCGAATTGTTTCTCCACACCGACAGTGAGATTAATGGACAGTTGACATAATTAAATTGATGCAGTCTTGCCAGGTTTTGAGCCCAGGGGCCAGTTTTATAATGTATATATATGTATATGTTACCTACCGCATGTTCGATTTGACTTTGTGCCCTCCGTTACTTAATGCACCAGTTATGCATCTCATTAACAAAGCATACTATTACCTGTAAATTATCTTCATGATATATAATTACATCATGAAGTATATTACATGATCAGATTAACGAGATTCAAATGAGTGTTCACAACTTTTTCCTTTACATTTGCAGCAGAGTGCTTTCTTATCAGCGGTCAGTTTAACAAAGCTTTAGAGGAGCAGATACTGAAGCAGACCAAGACTGGCTTTAACCTGGCTAACTACAACTTGGATACCTCTCTCTCTGTAAGTGTGTCCTTATCTAATGAATAGCCCCCCATAGTTAATGAGCCACTCCAATGGTATCTTTTCCAAATTGTTATGGTTAATGTATGCTTTCCATTTGCTTGGTTTTTAGAAACTACATGCCACAGGTGTTAGTGGATGTATCTCATGTCATGGTGTGATTATTTTGAGAGGAAAGAACAATTTTTTTAATGTACCTAATGGTACATGGTTTAACACAGACAATTAGAATGGCCCATGGGTGAGGCACAGAGGATGATGTACAAAAGTTTGTAACACTGAAGGAGTGCATGGCCTTTGTGAAAATTGTGTCAATGTGGATGGAATTTGGGTATTATATGTATCAGTCTTTGATATTGTCTACTGAAGAATGTTCAATGGGCTCTGAGTATTCACTTTTTGCAGCAGAAATACGTTTTTGGACCAAAGTAGAATGATGTGTCAACATACATCAAGGATAAGAGAGATGTTGTAAGTCTCCCATTGGCTGAACATTACACAAGCAAATACTTGGTACCTCTATCTGGGTACTTGAGAATGTGCAATGGAATTTACTTCTGGCGCTTATTAGTGGTTTGCATGCCTTTATGTAGAGAGCTAATACAGAGCAATAAATTCCAGCATTATGCCAATTACTGGTGGCAAATTCTCTTAGATATTCAATTTCCTGTTGCAAAAGGTGATTATGGTAGCTCGGTCATGGATAATTGGAGCTATTTGTCATCAAACTATTATCATATATACTCATCATTTACTAAAGAGAGAGAGAGAGAGAGAGAGAGATGCCCAAGGACTAGGAATGCTAAATTGAATAGAACGTCCAGACCACTGGATCATAACCAATCTATGGTGGAGATCCATACTCCATGCTCAGACTTTGAAAAAGATAGATTTTTTTGCCTCCAAGTAAAAGCTCTGATTGATGTTGGGGAATTCTTTTAAAAGCAAAGGAAGAGCAAAATGACATCTATTGAAGATGAAAAATTAGGGTCCAGACAGAGCAGACCAAATGCCAACATAAAAAGGCATAAAAGTTTTTTATTGGAGTTTGATTGTGGTGAGGTTTTTATGACACTTTGTCATGCAAATTCAATTTGTGTAGTCTTAGAAGATATTAAAAAAGGAAGTAGCCTCTTGTAGCAGCTCATTTTTCTAGTTTTATGAGCCTGAGAAAAATTGCTTGGGCCTCTATTTTGGAGTTTACAAGTTTCACCGACTAATTGTAGTTGAGGAAACAAATTTATCTTGTACAATTTTGAATACGTTATAATGGCATGATTAGAGATTATTGAAACTAATTTGTAATATATTCAGTCTGGAAAATTATAATTGGCTTTCATTAACATTCTGTTATAAGTTTATCACATGAAAATTCATGAACGTGTTTATTGACTTAACAGAAAGATGGTAGTAATACCTTGGATTGCAAAAGTTTATGAATTATCAGACTTTAAAAATACATGTATACGTGTTTTTTACTTATCATGGGAACAGGTACCTATATGTAACATCAGATGAGTGTCGTAGAGTTCGCTTACAAGCCTTCACATGTTCTTTATCAAATAAACTTTTCAAAACACAGGAAAGACCCAACAGAATGCAGTACATTTGACATCAAATGCAGAAATTACCATTAGACAATTACTGTGTGTATTGATATTAAATGATCCAAAGGGAGATAAGATCTTGAAGCAAAATTTGATACTCTTTATCTCGGAGATAGTTGTTTATGTTGTTGTTAGATTTCAAAGTGGTTCTTGAAGTAAAAAAGTCCCAATGCTCCTTACACCACACATAGGAGTTTAAAACAAAACAAGGAATTCTTTTGATATGATTGAACTTCACAATGAGAGCATGTTCACAAGGAGACCATTTTTTTTAGCTAACTAAAATCACCCCTGAAGTATTTCTTAGTAGATTTTCAGACAGAAAGCTTGAAGGTGGGAATCTTTTGTTCATGTGGAGACGAGATGTGTAACTAGTTATTAGCCTTCAAAAAAGTATAATAAGGGGGTGTGGTGACACTTAAACATTGAAGGTCGACAAGTCCGAAACATCAAAGGCAGAGCTGGGGAGGGAATAATTAATGACACAAAACTTAATTGTAACAGAGTGTGCCAGTCAGTATTTGTTCAGTAATTCGATAGTGGGAAACTGCTGTCATTAGTAGATCCACGTATTAATCAAGAAGGTATTTATAAGCTCCATTCATGAATGATCTGATCTTAATNTAGATCCACGTATTAATCAAGAAGGTATTTAGCTCCATTCATGAATGATCTGATCTTAAATTTTCAGAGATATCATTTCTCCACTATGAGACTGCAGCTTGTAATAATGTCTTACATTTTCAAATAGGTAAATTCATTTTGGGGCCTGATTGAATTTACGGGATATATTGATGGTCTTTGTTCCTGTTAAGGATGATATTGTGTTGTACCTGTTTTGAGGAGTTGACTTAAAAAAAACATTGATAAAATCCAAGTGTTAAATGACTCGTGTGTGTTATTTATCAACCCTGTGCCTTCTAATGCTGCCCCTTAACATTAGCATTGTTGTGGTTTTAAAATCTCAAGAAAAGGTCAATATTATGCTATTGTAAATGTTTTAAAGATGGCCCAAATCTCGGCAAGGCTATAGATTATCTGTCCATTCATGGAAAAATGACCAATCCCTAGGTGGCATTGTTATCCAGTAGAGAGGGTCTTAAATGGAATGTTGAATTCATAAATCTTTGGGATCTATAGAATAGCTATACCAAATGGTAGGTGATAATTTGGGTAAACAAATTTTTGACAGTCACCAGATTCTGTTCAGGATGGGATGGACTAAAAAATTTTTCTGTTAGAAAGTTGTTCTTGGTATTCTGTGGCAATAACGTGAGGTGTAAAGACGTGTTAGAAAAAAAAAAGAGCCATTAGTGTCATGATTCAGAAACATGCATTTCATAAGTGTCATATGTTTTCTCAGATAGGTGAAATGATAGGTTGACTAATCTAGATCCAGGTGAGCTCCAGGTAATTTGGCACAGTTGGATGTTGGACAAGAGTCTTTCAAATCCAACAAAAGGTACAAGTAATTCTTGTGGGATCCAGATTTTACATACATGTACACTTTAATATAATGCTAAAACCTAAAAATGCAAAAACTTGGATGACCATTATTATTATTTTTTTAAAGTGTCACTTCCCAAGAGTGCAGGAAAAATAACTTTATTGTGTTTTGAACAACCCTGTGAATGATTTAAAATGAATCGTTCTATTTTCTGAACAGAAATTCTTGTAGGCAATACCTGCCCTGTGAATGAAGTTTACAGTTGATTATACCAGATCTACAAGAAATCCTGAACCTGACATTTTTCTCCATTCATCGCACAATTGTGTATTGTCATTTGATTTGGACTAATTCCCAGTCACCCTTTGACAAGTAAAGAGCTGATCATTGAGGTTACAGAGTGGAAATAAATGTGTACCAAAAAGTACTCAATGTGTTTTTTGAAGTGCATTTACTAGTTGTGTACCTATACCACTATTGGGTTCAACTACAAAGAATATCAAGTACTAGTATCACCACTTATTTCTATCCTGCTGTCATTGGGGAAAATTGCTGCAATATGTGACTTCAAAGGGATTTTAACAACAATTGAATCCAAAATCATTTTATGACCACTTGACCTGCATTTGAGCATTGTCTTTTGATGTGCATATTTTGGTATGCCATAGAATATTTGTCAGCACTGTACATGGTACATGCAATTTACAAAGAAATTTTTACATCACTTGAAATATGAAGTGGAAACAGTTCCATGAACAAAATTTAAAATATGTACTAGTAAGTTTCTATCACAGCTTGAGGGATTTTGTTTTTCAGGAATTTGCAGTAGGTTAGTGCGATAATGTAAACCGGAGTCATTCAATACACAGAACTTGATAGTTTATAGGAAACAGACAAAGGTTATCTGGGGTTCTAATCTAACAAGATGTCATACTCATAGTGTGCTGCTACTTGTTTATGGTTTGGCTTAACCGAGACCCACGGCACAATCAAAAGCACAAATGAAAATCATCATTCCTCTTTATTGTGGTTTTTCTTGGGTTTGAAGAAACCTATACCTATTTATTTCTTGATCAGCATATGTTACTGATTTAAGTGTTTGCAGAATTTTTCTTTTGGAGAAATACTCATTTCCTGTATCTTTGGTGGGTCTCTGACAAGTGTTGGGGCAATTTATCATGCATTTGAAGTGTTTTCTCATTTATGAGAAGTAATCGTCCTGGACACACAGGATTCAGAGTAATAAGTCACTGTCCGGCTGTCTGGTATGTGGGATTATGCCCTCAGAATCTTTGATTCGTGGCACATTAAGTTTTTGGCCTTTCTGTCTGAGTGTCTGTTTGTCTGCAGAAAAAACTCTTAACATTGGTCATAGTTTTTGAATGGTAAGTGATAGGGCTTTCATATTTCACATGAATTTTCCTTTTGACAAGCCTTTTCAAGTGAGTTCCAAAATGTTTGACCTTGACCTTTGACCTACTTTTCAAAAACTTGAACATTTGAATGGCAAGTGATAGAGCTTTCATATTTCACATGTATATTCCTTTCCACTGGAACCAAGAGTTTTGACCTCCTGACCTTGACTTTGGACTTTAATTGACCTACTTTTGTGTTATGAAAATTTTGAAAAGTAATGTCTTGTTTTACACTGCTGCTAAATACTAGAATCCAGCTTAGATACAAGTATAATTGAAAATTTCATAACCCTTGCAGGTATTGATACTTTTTAATTAAAACTTACGTGACCAAGTAAGGTGTGTGGGCCTCTTGTTATGTTTTTTAACAAGTTGTTCATTGAATATTCAATGCAATTTAACATATGTTGACAGTTTCAAGTATAATTATCTGAAAATAAACAAACCACAATTACTTGAGACTTACTCTACTCCAGCCAGCTAACTGCATGAGGTGTTTTAAGTGACAATCTTACTCTGTTTTATCAGGTATTTTTAGTTTTTAATTTCATTACATTACTGATTTACTTTTTATTACCACGTAGTACAAGGAGCATATGGGGAAGCTAACCTGGGCTCGTACTTGTAGGAGCAAGACTTACTCTAGGTGCTGTTTATTGATCTATTTTGATTTAATGGTAAATTTATGCAAATAAGACAATTTAAATATTTCATTCTTTTAAAAACTTTACAAGGCCATTAGACATTATAGATTTTTAAATTTTTGCTGTCCTAGCTCAGTCTTTTTGGTGAAGTTGGGGATTTCAGTTTTTGAGAAGGGACAGGGCAAATATTTTACAACACATTTTGTTTATATTATGTAGTGTAAATGAACAATGAGATTTCCTTGGTAATAAAGTTTGAATTTCAGTATTGTGACTGTATTTTGCACATTCTTATGTGATATAACCCGATATGAAATTGACATAAAATCAGTTGTGACAACATTTTTTTTCTTGTTCCAAATATTTGTGCTGTGCAGTCTGTAATTATATCAAAGACTGGGATGTGTCATAATTAATGGGGTGATAATCTGAGATGTGTCTTTTGTTAGTGACTTAGGGCCAAGGCTTGTGGTGATTAGATGCACTGTCTTTGGAGATAATGTAGATATCTGGGACAAATCTTTCTGTCTCTCAATCTTTCTGTCAGAAGAAAGACCTTTGAAGCTTGAGCATTCTGGGATATAATCTCTTTGAAATAGAATATTTGAAATCTAACATTACTAGCTATTGGAGATAAAATTGGCCATTGCCTATGCAAACAATTTCATTACATGCAAGTTATCCAATCAGATAAGGAGAGTTGAAGAGATACTTTCTCAATGTCAGCGCTTTTGATGTCGATTTCAGGTGTGTAATTGATCTACAGATCAATTGAGTGATCAGTTTCATTCATATTTAGTTACACTGTTATTCAGCCATTTAAAAAAAAATCGTAAAGATGACAACCATCATAATTCATATTAGTTATACTTTAATCTATTCCCGTTTTTTGAACTTTGTTGTGTTTGGGGGAAAAGAGGTATGAGAGAGCATAAGTATTTTGTGATTGAAAGATCATTGTTTAGGTACTGATCATTGTTTGGCATTTTATGCTATAATTTTTACGTTATTTTTTTTTTACTTAAATCACAGTGTATTGGCAATGTTGTAATCTAGAAATTCTCCCATGCTGATGAGCCGTTTGTCTGGATGCATTAGTTAATTGATTTTCATTCACCATCTCCCATCTGACTTAATTTTATATCATGCTATAGGTGAGGCGGTTTTTGTCTGTTTACTTTTGCTTTGTCCATATCATATTTCTGTGAAATGGGAATGTGTTTTAATCATTTAGTAGTATATTGTTTGTCACAAAAACAGGTGAAATTCAAGGTAGTTGCTTGGCTTAATGTCGTTTTTGAGGGTTAATAAAAAAGGAGTGTGATATGCAATTTCATGAGTATTATTCTCATGTGGGATAACTTGATCTTTTATCATCATGTGTGCATCCAGATATTGCGTATTAATTTCACAGAAACTTTGGTCGTTGGGATTTTTTTCATTAATTTTTTTAGTAGTGAATTGATTAAAATTTGAAAATGATCCCTTCCTTCAATAAAAACATTGCAGATCATTAGTGTTTTCACTGCATCCATCACAACGAGGTGTGTTGATTACCCAGAAAATGAGGTCGTTCATCATCGAAGTTCAAAGGCAGGGATGGATCTGGGTTTATTTGGATTTGAGAGTTTTTTAGAAGCCAGGGCCAGTTTATCATGTTTTTCCGAAATGGTGTTTAGTCTGTAACAGATGAGATGTTGTGTTATTGTTTACTAAGGTTGCATGAACTTGTATGACATCTGGGACAAGTACACTAAACCAATTGAAATATCCTTAACAGAGCTCTTTTAAAACAAGTTTAAAAATAAAAACTACATAGAAATTTCTTGGCTTTTCATTGAAGAAGAAACCTTTTTTTCTTGGCTTTTCATTTGAAGAAAAAAACTTTTTTTTTTTTTAATAAAACCAAGGAAGTTAGGAATTTGTTGAAAAATAATTTTACTTGATTCTGATGTACACATAATGGCTACAATGGAAGAATGATTTTCCTCTTAAAAATTTGTTCAAGAATTTGGTTAATGTCCAATCCTACAAACATTTGAAAGAAGTATGTGTAATTATAGCATAAAAAAGCAAGTCTGCCTTTCAGTACTTTGCCGCCAACTGTCACTCTGTGTTAGGGATATTTTTCATCATAGGCAGCCTTTTCTGACAGTATGTGGGGGTCACTCAGGTACTAGGCAGGAATACACAAATTCCACATTAGAGAACCACTGAAAGGGGCATGTTTTAAGTACAATAGCATGTAAGTGTTGTAAGCAAGTGATCGACATGCTGTCCGCAAATAGACAATGACCAGTCAGAATTACTTAGTATCAGTGGCATATAGAAAGTTACAATAAGGACAAGATTACATTAGCATATATATATGAAAATGATATCTTCTTTCATGGCTTTGCAGAGGTCATATGGGAGACTCTTAGGGAGATATTTATTGGGTGTCATCCCAGTTTTGTAATTGGATTTATTTTCCCAAAGATGTGGGCACTCGTCATATGTAACTCAATTAGAGATGTGATATTGACAAGAAGCTGGTCTTCTTTTTGAGAAACAGAAACTTTGGACATGATGGATAGAAAAATTGCCCAATTAGAGCTCAAATTGACAGAATCCTGGGAGATTTATTAGGGGATAGATTACACTTCTGTTCCCTAATGTTGTACCATTAGTGGTTCTCCTCATTCTGTCCAAGAAAAACACTGAAATTGCCTAATATTGATGATCAAGGACATGACTGCAATGCATAAATCTTGTATTAGCGGAATGACAATCGTGCAGTAATGCTTTAAATGTGCATTTTGGTTGACAACTATGATGTAGTGCCTCTTTCCCCGGCTTGTCTGTAATTATGTACATGTATATGGTTCCTTGTTTGTTTTGGGAAACTGGGGGTGAGGTAATTCTGGGCTGCTAGTCTCTAATTGCTGTGACAATCATAGAGTCCATTTTGAACAGCTGCTCTGATAATAATCCCTTCAGACTTTTTTTTTTGCTGCTGTTGAATTACAGAGTCAGGAAATTCACTGAGGGAGATTTCATAGTCTATACATTTAATTAGTATTTCAGAGGAGAAAAGCAGATCAGATCAAGAGAATATAAGATAAATCATTGTCTTCTCTGTAAGCGAAGCGATTTTTGATCAAAAGTTTATTGTAGATATTTCAAAGGAAGGATTAAAAGGAACAATTTTCCACTGTACAACTCATTGAATAGGAAGAAAGCATTGTATCAATATTAATCAAATTGATGGGAGGAAGTTCATTGCTTTCAGTTGACTGCAAGTTGTATTATGAATTCCTCCACTCAAGAGTAGAGAGGGGAAAAAGAAGAATAGCTTTAATGAAAAACATCAAATGCTGTATTTTCTTTTGGGGCTTTAATGTAGAAATGTTGAGTTTGTTAAGTTTGTATGACATAGTGTCGCATTTTTTTAATGCTTGTTGGCATGATGCATGCATCTGATGGCAAATCAGTCATGACTATATATATTGATGCTTGCATATCTCCTCAATTAATTACGTATTGATGATCTATGTATCAGTTTCAGTTTGTATGACCATGCAAGTTGTCATTTTCCCCAATTAATAGCTCACCTGAGTCATAGGCTGAAGTAAGCTTTAATCAGAATTTAATCATCTGCATGTCATTGTTTTCATCACCACTTGACCAGTTTTGACCAAACTTGGCACAAAGTAACTTTGCATCAAGGACTGACAATTCCTCGAGTCTGACGTTTAGGATGTGACATTGAACTAGGAGGCTCGGGATGAATTCTCAGTCCTGTTGCCATGTCAAACCTAATATGGTGACAGTTCCCTCACAAAGTACCAGCATTATGACTCTTGCCTTGGCAAGCATTGGCACATGAAAGAACCCTCACTGCTACAGTACAGCCCTTGAACTCTACGGTGAAGAATTCTCAAATGGCAGATAAAGCACCATACCTGTAGACAAATAAAAATATGTTGTTTGAATGACCACTCAGATGAATGTTGCAGGAAATCTACTGCTGCTGTTTTAGTCTGTTGCAATTTAAATCCTCTGACAGGAATGAATGCTTGTAAATGTATTAAAGTCCTCTGATACTCAGACTTTGTGTGAGTAAATACAAACTGTGATGTGGTTCCCAGCTAATTCTGAAGGTGTTATGGAAGTAACACCTAGCTAACCAAGGGAGGGCTCATTACATTTGCTATGCTGTTAAACACTCCTTTTGTAGGTGAAAAGGCTTATAAATATGACTGCAGGGTGGATGTAACTGTATCATTGAGGGAATTTAATTGCTGCTCATAATATTTCTCTATAGAATTTAAAGTCTTAATTAGTATGGAAAGAAAAATGTTTAATCCTTTTACCTAAGATCAATGGAATATGCCTCTAGATAACAAGGGACATCTATGTTGGCCAAGGGTGATAATCCATTGTGTTACTCTATTCATCTTTGATGGATTTAGCAGCTTTCAAAATGATGTGCCTTAAGATTCCAGGGCAGGCACCCAATGAAATTGCACCTTGCAAATAAGATTTAAACAGTATTGGGAGGTAACCCCATTGGTTGATTTGCCTTCTACAGCATTTCACAAAAAATAAACAAAACATATACCTCAATGAAGGTCCCATCATGTTTTGCAACCAAATGATAAAATGAGAGGTATATAATATGTCGGGGTTTCATTGGAACAAACTCTCAAAAATTTGATATGATTTAATAGTATGCTTCTATTCTAAATTTCTGTCAAAGAATTTATATGGAATAAATTTACCAAATTCTCTGTTGGCATTTTGTTCCATGTTCAAGGCTTCCATACTTGCTATTAAGTATGGGGAGTAAGATGGATTTTCGCTGGATAAAAATAAGATAATGTAAAGGGGCATACTCCTTTCTATAACAGTAAACCAATAGGTGACATTGGTTCAAGAGACTAAATTTGCTAAGAGTGAATTGTAGAGAAACTTCATGAATCATCATCCTTGGTAAGCACAGATGTTCAGTAGATTATTATAAGTAGCATTTTCATTCAGTATTTTGTCATGTATATTAGAAAGAAGATTAAGTAAGCTGTAAATATGTTTTTTGAAGAACTTTTCATTTGCTTGGGGGGTGGGGGCATTAGTTTTTACCTCCATTATGAATGCCTGGGGACATGTTCACTCATTGTCTCTCTACATCTTTACATTGAATTCAGCCATTAAATTATGACAATGTAGTAAATTACCCCCTTAAAATTTGTATGTCAAGGCCAAAATTGCCATGAAAGGATATTGTCATGGTACATAAAATGTCAGTCTACAGAAAGGATAGCCTGCATGACAAAAAAAATTGATGCCTTTTGCATTCCTTCCATAAAGATAGCTTGTACGCTGTGAACATATCTCATATGTTGCATCTTGTGATAGCCAAGACCTCACAGAAGGAACTTGTAAGAGCTATGTCCCTTTATCAGAGTTATGGGCCTTGTCCAAATGGTAATTTATGAGAGTGGGTGTTGTGGATGCAAAAGATCCAAGGAAATTTTTGAGCATTTATCACATGAATTCCATTTGATAACTCTTATTTTATTACAGTTTTTAAACAGTTGAATGCAAACATGAATGGTTTATCTTTCATTTGAAATTAAAAAAAGGGCTCGAATTTTTTAAAATAATAATGTTGCCAAAAGATACGAGAATTTAAATAGGAAGTGGAAAGCCGAAAGGTCGTGTAAGTGACCGTTTTTTAACCTTTTAAATGTTGTGTATATATAGACACATATTGGGCAGTTCAAAGTAATACATGTACATAGATATTAATCTGTAATTTGTCTTTTATAGCCATTGCAAGGTTCCTCTCTTTTTCGGAAAAGATCAATGGAAACTTTATCTGGGAATATTATGATAGGACAGGCTGTGTTATTACCATGTAATAGTTAAATCTCTTTGTAATCGGACCGTTCAAAGTAAAAACAGGCTTTATGGAATATTAATTGAGGAATATTGGGGACAATTATCTAATCCATCAGAAATTCATTATGCTATTGTCCTGATAAAGTCAGGCCCTTAGCTGTAGCTGTTACTTGTGAGGCTGACTATCATAGTTATAAAGGCAGTTATAAAGGTCGACTAGCAGAAATCAAAATGGTGAAATCAATCACAGATGACTGATCAAAGGAGACCAGTGTATTTATCTGACCAGTAATGGGTCGGGACTAAATCCGCGGTAGAGATCACTGGGGATTGGGCCTTATGAGATGTTGGCCATTGTGGAGTCACACAATGGAGGGGTCTCCCATCAACATGTAAAGGATTTATATTTCTGACCTGTGTGGAAAAAGCAGTCTCTCATCATTTGCTGAATGCTAAAATACATGTATCATTTGTTTTAACATGGCCAAATTAATATATCTGAGGGAAGCTTTTAGTGCGAGAGTGAATTGTGGGTTAGAGAACCAGTCTTTAATGTACTTATTTTTATAAACTTGCAATTTCTTTGGCAACTGGTGAAAAATCTTATCATGAAGGGTAAAGCTTATTTGGTCCATTAATTGACATGATATCAGGGAGATGTGTGGTTGTATGACAATTTATTCTTTAAAAGATAAGGATCAAACCTCGAGTTCACTTTAGATGATAAATTACAAGTATATTTCTTTAAACAAACTTCATGTGTAAAATTTAAATGCCTGTTCCCAATACATATACATTTTTCTTGAATCCGAATTAATATATACAGCATACCAATAGATTGAAAAATGGAAAGCCTTCATAGAGCGCTTCATATTTTAGAGTTGTAATTATACCCCCGCTCCGAAGGAGGGGGGGTATACTGTTTTTACCTCTGTCCGTCCTTCTGTCCGAAACAAATATTTTCGTTGCACTTTTTCTCTGAAACTGCATATCACAGCCAATTCATATTTGGTGTATGACTTCATCTAGGGGTCCCATACCGCGCTTACCGAATTCAGGCCTTTCGCATGTCAACTTCCTGTTCAACGACTTCTTTAAAATTTTGGAGTCTTCACGTGAAATAAATATTTTTTGTCGCACTTTTCTCTGAAACTGCATATCACAGCCAATTTAAATTTGGTGTATGACTTCATTTAGGGGTCCCATACCACGCTTACCGAATTCAGGCCTTTCGCATGTCAACTTCCTGTTCAACAACTTCTTTAAATTTTTGGAGTCAAGTTCATGTGAAATAAATATTTTTTGTCACACTTTTCTTTGAAACTGCATATCACAGCCAATTGATATTTGGTGTATGACTTCATCTAGGGGTCCCATACCGCGCTTACCGAATTCAGACTTTTCGCATGTCAACTTCCTGTTCACCGACTTAGTTTAAAATTTTTGAGTCTTAATGTGAAATAAATATTTTTTTCGTCGCACTTTTCTCTGAAACTGCATATCACAGCCAATTGATATTTGGTGTTTGACTTCATCTAGGGGTCCCATACCATGCTTACCGAATTCAGACCTTTCACATGCCAACTTCCTGTTGCCCGACTTGTCAATATTTTTGAGTCGTATTGTGGAATCAATATTTTTGTCGCATTTTTCTCTGAAACTGTGTATCACAGCCACTTGATATTTGGTTTATCTCTTCATTTAGGAGTCCCATACTGCACTTACTAAATTCAGACCTTTCGCATGTCAACCTACTGTTATATCAACCTTAGCAAAAGATGAACAAATTCTCTAGGTAGCAGCTATATTTACATGTACCTTAGAGCTGGGGTATCCTCAGTGAGCAGTAGCTCAACAGAAATCCTTGTTGGTACTGAAAACTTCATAAATGCAAAATATTTTAAATAGTAGATGGAAATTTCTCATATGGAAGAGTAAAACCAATTGCTTTTAGTGTTTTACATTTTTTTTTTCAAAGAAACTTTATTTTTGTGCATGTATTACTCTTTTTCGCACATTTATTATTGAGCATGTTTTTAGTTCAATGGACTACAATTTTTATAATGGTTGAATGGCGCTAAAAAAAAGAGGAAATTAAATGCTGTAAACATGAAATACTCTCATTAAGATAAGCCAGTTATTGTCTATGATATTGAGAAAGTTGTCAGAATTTTTATCTATATCTAGCTATGTGAGTTATTCCATATGCTTTTTTTTTTTTTTTTGCGATATTGATCTCTTTAAATAGGGGCAGAAATGATTTGATGACCAGCTAGTGTTTGAAGCCATTCCTTTGATCATTTGTTTATTGTCAGGTCTTGTAGCGAAAATCTGCATAAGGTTGATGTTGCCGTCTACCAAAATACCGACTGGTCGAAGCTTTTTATAGAGATAGAGAAGTATGTATCTGATAATTGTTTTTATGAAATAAATAATATTTAGAGCAGGGCAGACAGTGGGAGAAGGACTCCTTTGATCTGCTGCTTGGGATTAGTGCACTGGCTACGAACCTCTGGATTTTAGAATTCAAAGAATCTTCTGGAGGCATCTGCAGGCGATGAACCTGTCAATAGTTTTATTTTTAAACTGGTTTTTTCATGAATACAGCATAATGTTTCCATCAACTTCCCATAATTTTTTTAAGTTGATTTGAATATTTGTGTTATTCTTATGCAAAAAAACTGCAGAATTTGTTTTTGTTTTATGTTTTTATATTCATATCCTTGTTGGACAAACACCTTATATTTTCGTGAAGTTTGCTTGCACTGTACAGTTTTTATGAAGATACCCATTTACCTATTGTTTTCAACACCTGTATAGCTTAAACCTCACAGGTGTTAGGAAACTGGCAAATCTTTTGTAACTGTCACTAAAGAAGACCGATTTAAAGTAAGCGGAAAATTTTGTTTGAAATATAAAGCTCCTTTTAGTGTCTCCTTTGAGTAAGTTGCCTTAAAGATGAAACTGCAAAGCCCAATTAGCGGTTGTCTTTAAGCCATACTGCAGAAGCATTTTGAAGCTGTAAATGTGTAAAGGACTCTTCAGTGTACGCAGGGATTTTTGACGAGAATTATTTTATCCAGGACTATGTTCTCAAATCCTACTTCGCTTAAAAACTTCACCTGATAAATACGCCAGCTTAAGCCACCATAGAATAGGTAATTTCTGTTTGAAAGAATGCTTTAGAACTTGTACTAAACCTGCTGGGCTGAGATTTTCGTAATTGCATCAATTTTATTCTAATATTAAATTGAGTTTTTCCTTGCATTACTGCTTTAGATTTCTTTGATAGCGAATTGTTTTGTAAGATTTACAGTGTAGGTATTACATTGAATTTGATTTTATGCCACAATCCTCATTCCTTGTGATTTGTGGGAGTTACATGCCAGTCAGATACAATCCTTGTGAAATGTCAATTGCTGTGATGTTTTATATTGCCTGATTAATGCTTGCACAGCTGATATATAATTGATGACCAACTTGGTAGTTCATTTGTTTAAGACCATTGTTATTTTCTGGTTTGTATTTTTATGCTCTTAAAAGTGTAATTGCTGGCTCTATGTTCTTTATATCCTCTAAAGCAAATCAATGCTAAAGAGGAAATGTTTTATACCTAGAACAGTATTAGACATCTATGCTTTATCAATGTGCTTTTAATAATGAATGCAAATTGCTGAAGCAGTCCTGGCTTTGGGAGAGAGATCAGACAGTCCCTCTCCTGAAGGAATTGTGCTATCTCTTTTAACTTGTCATTGGAGATTTCACTGCGTGTATCATAACAACTAAATTATTGTAGGATTGTGAAAGAGTCTACCTCCATCACTTTGGATCTGTGACTTTCCAGTTTGTTCCCCATTAACTACTTGGGATTTTTGGTTGTGTCTGTCCATCTTGCTGTCTCTTTATAATGCCATGATTTTCAAATGAAATCTCAATTACATTGACAGAACAATTTTGACTTTTGTTTCTATTGAGTATCTTTTTACAAGACGTACACTTTTTAGTGTAAGCAGATTCCTGAATTTCTGCAATGGAGAGGCATTAGGGAAGTCCGAACATGTGATGCTTTTACCATTTTTTATTGAGAGACAAATTGTAAAGCCTTAATTGTTCAACACATATAGGTCTAACAGTCATGAGGTGTCATTTTGTTTGATGAGGAAACATTAACTACCTATCTAAAAAGAGTTTGGTCAGGTGAAGCAGAGAATGAACTTAGAATACCCAGGCCTG
This sequence comes from Ostrea lurida, assembly GCA_903981925.1. Taxonomy (NCBI): domain Eukaryota; kingdom Metazoa; phylum Mollusca; class Bivalvia; order Ostreida; family Ostreidae; genus Ostrea; species Ostrea lurida. The sequence continues at coordinate 29,348 of CAJDSM010020632.1, forward strand.
AAATCCCATCCTCTTAGAAACTTAAAGCTACCATGGTCTCTTTTAATTGGTAGTTCCTTTTGAGTATTTGCATGATTTTGGCTGATATGAATACTATCTGTATAAATGTAATGCATACAGTTGTATATTTGACTTTGATGTGCCAGGCTTGAAATAATTTTCATTGACATCAGACAAGGCTTGTTGGTGTGCATTTTGATTTTACAGTTGATGTGTATAACCTTTATCTTGTTAAGGAAGTGTTTTACATTAAATATTTTCCTGAAGATAAAATCTGCCATAAAATGATGTGAAGATATATCATGCTTTAATTGCTGTTTGGCTATCTAGAATTCGTGAGTCACGTCTCAAATGTATTTATTAAAATGATTGACTGGCATGTGTTGTTTTGATCACATAACTTCTTTTAAGTTAACTTTTCATACATTTTTTCATGATTTTGGGTAGTGTACTTAAGTCTCTTGATTACATGATCAAAACTCAAGATATAAGTATGTATAGTCTGTACATAATTGGTTAGACATTTGAAAATGACGCATTAAGAATTTTCATTTAATTTATTGCCGAGTGTTATCAGCTACTAAATCAGCTATGGAGGTTTAATTTCTATTGAAAATCTTCAATATTTTGTGAAGCAGGGCATCTCTCTCTGCATAAAGAATTGCTGACCCTTTAAAACACCTTGACTTGTGATCTCTAATGAGTAAATCAAGTTCATATCTACTATTTCTGCTTAAAGTGAGAGATTAAAGTCTAAAGTGATATGGTGTACACATGAGTAACACTATTCATAAAATGGAGTTTTACTATTCATTGGCATTATCTATGAACTTCCAGACAGTAGTCAAATTACATTGATCTTCCTCCATTACAAGGAACTGGTCGTGGTAAGCTCAGTGGTAGAGTGTTCACTTCATAATGGGGTCGTGATTTCAAGCCTCGATTGTGCCATGGCTGCATCATACCTGAAAGTATAATTTCTTTTTTGCCAAATGCTTGGCATCTTAAAGTGAGAATCATGGGTCTGTCAGGTATGATCTTAAAAATAAGAGTTCCTGTGTCACAGCAGGCACTGGCCCATTAAAGAACCCACACTGCTGCAACGTAGGTCTAAATGTGGTATTTCACCATCAACTGATGGATGATCTTTATACAAGTGAAAAAAAAACCAAACAAACAAACAACCCTTACAAGTTACAGCGGATAACTAGATTGGTACTGTTTTATGTGGTTTTCAACCAGAACATTGTATTTGCTGTATCCTTGCTGACTGTGACTATCACGTGTCATTTAAGCTATAATTATTAGACTAATTAATACATGGACATTTTCCTCTCTCCACTTGCTACCTCATCAAGCATAGTGTGATTAATAAACTTACCACAAATTTAGAAAATTGATAGACAAGCAAAATACTAATCTCCCTAAGATATGTATACGTTAATGTAAAACAAGGAAATTTCATGCATACAAAGTTTAGCGCAAACACAAGCGCCAATAAACTTGTGCAAATTAATTTAAGTGCAACAGCGATTTGTTGCAATATACATTTGGCACAGAGATTGTAAGTTTGAACCACACCTTCTTTTTTCTCAATGGTCAGTCAAGCATTATATGTTTAGTAATAGGTAAAATCGCATCGGAAGCAGCAACTGATTCTTACTGATGATTGTTTTATGAAAATTAACCGATGTCCCGGGTAAAATCCTAGGGTGCATTGAAAAAGTTTGATAGTCGGATATCATTCTCGAAGAGTGAATGACAGTGAGCCTTCCATATCAGTCAAACTCTCAGTTTTGAGGAAGCCAGTCTCTTATCATGTGGCTTGTCTGAATGAAATCAGAGGCAGAATGGATTTGTAAAACTGTTAGAATTCTACATGGATCAGCATAGGTTATAGTTTTTACTTGGGTATAGTATTGACTGTATTTAACTTCACTTTAGACTATTAAAAAGTAACAATATTTTTATGCCCCAGGAATCAAAGATTTAATGGGAGCATGTATGTCTGTCCTCTGAGTCTGTCCGAGGCAAAACACTTATTCTTGATCATATATATCTTTACACCATAAGCAATAGACCTTTCATATTTGGAAGTGTATAATCCTCATGGCAAGACCCTTTCATTGGACATTAGAATTTTTGACCTTGTGTCCTTTACATTGACATTTGACCTTAATTGCCATTAGAAAATATGATTATATATTAGCCATCTCTTTAAAATCATAAGAGGTACAGTTTTTATACATGAATTATTTCTTGTGAGAATATATTTCCATTGGTACCATATCTGTTGACCTTGTGAACTTAACATTGACTATTGACTTAGTTTCTGAAGATCTGCAAAAAATATTAACCTTGGTTGTATCTTTTACAACATAAAAGACACAGTTTTCATATTTGGCATGTATATTCCTTGTGACATTGGTACCAAAATCTTTGACCTGGTGACATACACATGTACATTGGTTTTGGACCTATTTTTAGAAAAATAATTAATATAAGCCATATCTTTTAAACCATTTAAGACATTTGCTTTCATATTTAGCATATGCATTCCATGTGAGAATACCTTTCCATTTGTTGACCTTGTGACCTTGAAATTGATCTCGGATCTACTTCAAAAATTATTCACTAAAATGACTTCCACTTTGTTGTAAATCTGGGAGTAGACCTGTGGGGGTCCGGGTTAGAATAGGTCCCCAGCATCCCCTTGCGTGTCGTAAGAGGCGACTGAATGGGGCGGTCCTTCGGATGAGACCACAAAACCGAGGCCCCGTGTCACAGCAGGTGTGACACGAAAAATATCCCTCCCTGGTGCACAAAGGCCCCGAGTGCCGAGCATAGGCCTAAATTTTGCACCCCTTCACCGGTAATTAGGTGGTGTCTCCATATGAGTGAAATTATTCTCGGGTGGGACGTAAAACAAGAAATAATCAATCATTACAATCAATCATTTTGTTTTTATCTGAGTATAGTATGATGATGTGTAAATAAGGTTAAACAGACAATATTTTTAAAACAATTTTTTGTTTGGAAACAGTTAACAATATATAGAAAATTGCAGAGTTAGTATGTCTATATACATTGTCAGCATAGNTTTTAAAACAATTTTTTGTTTGGAAACAGTTCACAATATATAGAAAATTGCAGAGTTAGTACAAGTATGTCTATATACATTGTCAGCATAAACGATCAACACGCTTCAAGTTACGTTTTGACCTTGAGGCACTAAAGTGAATGGCACATTGGGAAGAAAGCTTTTAGATGAAATGATGAGTGCACACAGTGAAACATCAGTAAAGTATCCATGTTTATTTGGCAATATTCAAATGTTATAAACAATCACCGTTCACCGTGTAGACTAAGTTGTTATAACCTCACCCTCCAACCAAAATAATCAGACAGAATGACCTAAAACTTTTTGAAAAATACTTTTGAAATGGAAAATCATTGGCACAATTCTAATTTTGGCACATCACTTGGCTAAAGATGCTAAATTTAATAGCGTGGAAAATTTTCTTGTAAACCAATGTCATCCATATATGATATACATGTATATGTTGTAATGCCACGTACAGCCTAAAGTTCTATAAATTATGGCTTTGAAGAAAAACACCCTATATAAGTTTTACAATGGCATTACCAAATACCATTTTTGGTACTCTTTGTTATTCAAATGTTGTGGTTGCCTGCTTGATGTACACTTGATTCTTTACAGTAGTTTTAACTGTAGAATGTACAAGTTGGGAATTTGGCATCGTACTCTGAATATTTAGTATGCATGCACAAACTGACATAATGGCATCACTACATCTGACTATTTATGGTCATTGGATTAAACAAATGTGGTGGTAACCTTTGACAGACATGCATCCATAAGATATGTGTCTTAAAGAGCGATCTACTGCTGTGTCATGTTGATGTAGTGTAAGACTAGGCAAAATCTTGTGACAGAAAGAGCCAAAACCTTGTTTCAGGAGATTATACATGGAAGGTAGCCCAGACTGGAAGTTATGATTAAAATGTTCCAAGATCTTCATCAAAGATTGAAGTCTATTTTATTGGGCAAACACTGCTGGGACTTCGGTGATGACAAGGCTTTCTTTGATCCCAACAATATGGCAGACCTTCAAATAAGAGTCATGGTGCTCATCAATAATGCATATACCAATCTGTTTGATCAGAGTGTAGGGGCACTTAAAGGAAAATATGATTAGAGTGATTTGTGCCTGTGGGGTTAGCATTAAACATCAACTAGAAGAAAAAAAAATGTATAAATGTATATGTCCGCTTTGACCATTCCTTGCCCTTTTCTGAGATGGGTGATGCTAGTGGGTATACTAGTCAATGAGTAATGATCTTGAGGAGTTTTCTGTGCATGTATGAGTCAATATAATTCTTTTGGATATGATGTATGATGTGATAAGTAGACAGGCCTCATCATGGAACACTCAACAAATGAGTGCATGGACCCACGGGTGGAGTTTTCCATACAAGTAATGGCACAATTAAACGATAATCAGTGCAGATTAGTGGAAGACTGAATGGAGAATGGTGACATAGGTTTCAATGGGATATGACTATCAGAGGTTTGATCTGCTCCAGGATACAAATTGTTATACATCAAATTTCCCTGAAGATAGATTTGTCCATAGAAATGCAAATAAAGAGAAACAATCTTTTTGTTGAAGATGTAAAATGGTTGATTTCAAATAATGAAATTCATGTTTGGTGAAGGGCAAAACATTGATTGTTAAAATGGGAGGTATAATGAAGAATGAAACACGAAATATAGAAATGGAAAAGGAGGCCCTAGGCCCTAACCCACCCCCACCAAAAAAAGAAAAGAAAGGGAAGCACAAAATATCGGGGGTTGGGGAGGGAGGGGGGGGTATGATTTTCAAAATAGGCATATAATCACAGAATTGTGAGATGTCAAATTGCACACTGAGGGGGGAAATGCAGCTACCTGCTTGTGACCAGTTAGAATTAATAAACATAAAGATGACAAATCTTGACAGACATGTTATTCATAATCAAACAACGTGATACCTGTCATGTCATTACGTCTTGGAAGGTGTCCTAAGGGCCTTGTTTTGCATGTTTCCAGAATGAAAACAAACATGGGAAAATGAAAATGCACTAGGAAGAGTGAAGAAAAGAAGGCTCTATAAATCCTACACTTGCTTACATGTTTTATGGACATTGTACATGCCTGCTGACACTTTAATTGACTGGATATTACAGACCAGGTTGTAAAAAATAGGTGGAAAGCCATAACTCAGGCCCATGACAACAGGTGTGAAAACTTTTGTAAATGGAGAGGTTGTTAAAGTGTATGATGGTCTATTGTTTGTGCAGATAATCAGCAGCAGACCCACTACTGTGTTATCAATTAGCACATTTATTTTCATCTGTAATTACTGTTTGAATAGGCCTATACAGATGTTCACCTTTTCTGTGTAATCTTACCTATACCCAGTCACCATGCTTGACTGACTTATCAGTTGGGGCCATTTTAAAGCTGACGTTGTAAATGTAAAATTTAAGCAAAACAACAGCTTGTGGACTGCAAAACTCTTTTTATAATTCTTTTGCATTATCTAATGGATGTTTGGGGCTTAATTAATGACTTCCATCTTTCTCCCTCTATGGCCAGCCCTCTTTATGAGGAAGTAACCACCTTTGAGACCTTCCCCTTGGTGCATAACTGCCTTTGATCTTGAGACACAGGGAGGAGAGATAGTTATTGATTCCTGTACTCTGGATGTGATTGGTAGTCTATCCCTAACTCTTACTAACAAAGACCACTAGAGGAGCCAGTACTAGTACTAAGCTATACACTGGTCACTCTGTAAGGAATGGTTTTCCTAAATTCTTTAAAGGTAAGAAGTTGGACATATTTTTTCTTTCTTTGTCTTTGATCTTTGCAAAGCTAGATTGGTTTTTTTTATTTTTCTGATGAGTTTTCTTAATCATTTAAAGGTTTTTTAAGAGAGTAAATAAATATTTTTAAAACTTTTTGTGAAGAAGTTAAAATACCTAGTGTTGAGCAGGGGTCCCTCTAGAATGTGGTACTAAATTGTGTGTGTGTGTGCGAGTTTTCATTATCTTGCTCGTTAAACATCTGAGGGATAGGTGTTAACATCTCTGTGAGAGCATCAAAGGCTAGGTGTTGGGAAATTGAACAAAAGGTAATACTATTCCAATCAGATTATGTCAGACAGATGTCGAGTTATGTAACATCTTCACTCCAAAGAGGCTTTGATCAAGCCAGGCAGGTAGATTACCTGTGCAGGTAAACAGTTTCTCTATCAACCAGTAAACAAAATACAAAAACATCCCTGTCCAACGGAGTGTTCGTCAAAACTTGGGAGGAATGAGGGCAAGTCCAAAATGATTATCCTGGAGGGAAGTAATTCAAAGGATGATGGGATTCCACAAGGTTTTGGGAGTAAGGAAATTGATGAAACACTTGCCTCTGTGGTAGTTGATTTATTTTTGCTTTGATTCCAAGGCTTTGTACAATCATTCCTCTAATGTCTGCCAAGCACCTCTTTTGTAAGTTCAGAGGAAGTCGAAACGAGAAGAACAAGTTTGATCAAATGACAGTTTTTGATAATAATATTGTTGGCAAACTGAATGTTTTCAGGCTTTTGAGAACAAGCAGCTGCCATTTTTTGTGTGATATGGGGGTTGTGATAATCCGCTTCTCAGAATGTTGAAGGATTGGCAGAGAAAAATTGTTAAAATGAAAAAATAACAAGATAGATGGAATCGAATTCTGACTTGAATGTTTTTGGACACTGGAATTTAAAGGTTGTCAGTTGATGTTTATTTGTTGCAGCCATTTGATGAGCTGTATTATTGAAGTGAACCATATGAGTCATCCTGCTTTTTCTCTAATTTGCAGGAACTGTCAGTCAGTCTCGATAGCAAAGGAGGCAACATTCCACTCAGAGGTTAGTTAATTAAACAAATACTTCATTAATTTGTAAACACTTAACTGAATTCAGTTCCAGAGTATGTAAAACTCAAGAATTGCCAATAATTTGTAGAAGTATTTGAAAATGTACTGGAAGAAATGATACAATGTTTGTATCAATTTTGGAATGAAAGTCAGAAAATGCTGTTTTTTCTTCGGAGACATCCGATGAAGCCAGATTTATCAGGAAAAATTGGACTGGCATCTTTTTTCAGTGATAAATGAATCTGTCATGGCACATGAAGTATGTATTAATCATCCGTGATTTTTTTTTTTTCTCAGTGGAACTTCCTCCCCAGAAGATGGATACAGAAAACCCCAAGGCTCTGGAGTTGGAGCAAGAGTTGGAGAAACCCCCACTTAATATCGAGGTAGGTGACACAAATAGTGAAATTTGTTTCAGATAACTCAAATCTAGGTGCTAAATTTGATCTCTCTTCTTTCTATGAAAATTATCTGAATAACATTTAAGATTGATATTATTAAAAAAAAAATGAGTATAAATGAGAGGATATCACATTAATTAGAAGTAAAGTTATCTGACTGTTTAGCAATCCTCTACAAGTGCGTATTTATTTATTAGTTTGTGGATCGTGGCAATAAACTTGTTTAGCCGAATTTTTAGGGTTTTTTATGTACATTTAAAGGAATATTTGAAATTAATATATAAAAACATAGTTCTTTTGAATTCTAAATAGGTGAGGTGTGAAGAATAAATGAAGTGGATTTTTTTTTTTTATTTTATAGATTTCATTGTCTGATTTTAAAAGTGATAGAAGGTGTATTTCCTATCTTATCAGTCAGGTTCTTTGGACTATGTGTTGCATGCCTAATGAAATTCACACTTGAAAAAGTGTGAAATTAAATGAGCCATACTTTGAGAGATATATCTTGTGCACATCTAGTATATATATGTTAGTGAGAGTAGACATTTTGTATTTTGTTATTATTAATACTCTGTGATTTAAGGACTTCTTTGAAGTTTGAGGTTGAAAGAGAATCAATTTAAATCCAATGTACCATTTCAAACAACAAATAAAGTGAATATTCAGGAATAACAAGGGATATGTGTATAGCATTAAATTGCACAAGGGGGGAAAACACAATTTTCTTGTGCAACTGTGGGGCATACTTTTAAACTGGGCAATGCAAATATAAACAGTATTGAATTTAACTCTCATTGAGTCAAGGAGATCCTCTTCCTACATATAAAGTGACATGTGCCTCGTTTCTCCCCGTGCCATTGTGTACCATTCAAACCACACATTTGGTCAGTCCCACAAAGCAAATTATAAATTCACTTCTAAGGAAACGTGAAACAGGATGGTGGGTTCCTATATGGCATTTATGTGCTAAATTTTCAACCTAAATACAGCGTCTGAAATAACTAATAAGTATTGAGTTCCTTTGAAATGTACATAAATAAGTAATAAAGGCCCAGAAAGAGGACTGGATATAAAACTGCCATCCACGTTTAGTGTCACATCGACCAGCAAACATGACTGGTCATTAGCCCAAGTGAATTGTGGGCTTTGATGTCTGTAGTTCTCTAGTATTGATGACTTGTGAGAAATAATTGCTTACAATCTGTCCCCACTTTTATAAGGGGGATCCCACCTGACTGAGCTGACTGAGCTAGAGGGAAAGAGTCTTTTGTAAAAGGACACCAATATGTAGGTCAGAGTGGTGTTGACGTTAGGTGTAAATCTTCTATATTTGAATGAAATTTTATTTCCAAGTCACACTTCCCCATTTGTGGTAAAAGAGTAAACATTGCAAAATTATACAGCCTGTCTAGCATAGCTAGATTTTACGTACAAGAGCTAGTTATATTTGCTGTAAAGTGACTATGAAATTATAGACACAGTGCCAGGCCTCTCCCCTTTTGGGAATCGCATGTAAAGGGCACTACGATAAATAACATTGTTAATTAAGAATTGTCGAAGAGAATCGTTGAATATGAATTGGGAAAAATATACGATATTCATGGACTATTGAGATTGGCTGTGTGGTAATGGCAATATTGAGAAATGATGTATTTCCCTATCTCTTCTATTAAAATGATAAAGTATTCCTTTGAACAGCTCTGAACTTTTAGCTTTAACACCTGACGTTGAATGAAATTCACTGAACCATGTGCCTCCATTAAACAAACTACAGAGTTGTGATCGAGCTCCATATTAATATTTTATTGATGCCGCCATGTCTTTTTTGTTATTGAACAAATAATTCCATTTAGGTAGTGATAATTGCTTGTTCGACTCACTGAATTGAGAGGAATGATAAGTGCAAAGATCCATTTCACCATTGTTTTCATGCAGTACAGTGTACCTTCTGTCAAATGTACTGTTAAAAAATAACTCTCAATCATGCATTCTGAAAGATGAAATAGCCCACATGTTTTTCTATAGCAAACATGCAGCAGAATGCCTGTTCAAGTGCAGATTGGTTAATTGCCATAACAGGCTCCCTGCACTAATTTGATTTCAGTCCTAAAACTGAGTAAATTCCCAAAGGAAGTAATTATCCAATAACATGACAGAAAGCTAGATATTCTTCATTCATCAGTATAGCTGCCATTATTTGATTATCTCCATATGCGACTGACTTTTGCAATATGAAGACAACAGTTGTCTCATGGCAGGTCCAAGAATTATTGGTGCTAAGCTTTCATATCAGTGATTAGGAATTCAGTAACAATTGTAATTGAGATCGTTTTTGTTTGCAGGAGTTTGAGTGTGGTGTCCAGTTTGAGGGGTTGGAGAAGAACAAGCAGGAGTGGTCCTTTACTCTGTATGATTTTGATGGACATGGCAAAATCACAAGAGAGGTGAATGAGTCGCTTCATGACGTATTGCATGTATTTATAAGGGCTTTGTGGACTATAAGTACCTTCAAATATTAAAGAGTCACAGTCTAAAATTGGAGACTATTATTATTATTTGAACCTCTAAATTAGGAAAAGCTCAAAATATTTTTTTGCATTATGCTAGAGAGCAGGAGTGATTCATGAACATGCTATGAACTTTTTCCTATACCTATTTGCAAAAAAATATCAACGTTTGTAGTGATAAAGAGAGTTACATTTAGTCAACAGGTGGAAGTGTTATCTATTTAATAGTCGTACAGTGGAAAAAAGGGAACAGCTGCTGGAAAGATAGGCTGGCGAGGGTTTTTTTTTTTCAAATGAAGGTGGAGATGTTAAGGATGATCAAAGAGCAGGATTGAATATTGTACATAATATAGTCCTCTTGTCATTTTTGTATCCAAGGTCTGCTGCAAATTGAATATTATGTACACAGCTGATTCAGTTAAAAGGGACGGCAAGCCATTTTAATTACACGTACTTTAAGATATTGGACAAGGTTTGTGATAAGCTCTGGATAAAAAACAAATATATATGTTTGAAGTAGCAAGTTGCTAGGCCCTACATTCCAGCTTAGTGCATTGGTTTCTGAGTAATCGGCATTAAGAAGATACTCTTTAACACAAGCACTGGTGGGATTTGTATCATATCACTTTATTAAAGCTAGCCCTTGTCTTAGGAATGCATCCAAAGAGTACTTTGTATGCCTCAGTGCAAGCTTTGGGCAAATATCCATCTGTCATAACAGTGCATCATGTCAGAGGGGGAAACGCGATAGCCATAGAATGAGAAAACAGTTGTTGTGCTGTTTTCTATTGTGAGCCGTAGATCACTGTCTGGTTCACCTGCTGTACCACAAGTTAATTGGCAGCAGATGATTAAAGGGTCAAGGTGTTATAGAAATAATAACGAAAAAGTTTTAGAGAAATTATATCGAAGTCAAAGGTGTAGATGTCAACAATTGCTTTATGTATCAACACAAAAATATAATTTTCAGAGGAAGAAAAGATCTTTGTATTTTTTTTTTTTACCTAGAAGTAATTTTATTGGGTTTTATTGCAGGACCTGTCAAGTTTACTGAAAGCTTTATATGATGCTGTGGGGTCGTCCATCAAAATCCCTTCTAATGGAACAAAAACTCTCAAACTAAGGCTCACAGTGGGACAGGACAACACACAACTCCCCGAGAACAAGTCCCCAACCAAGGGTAAAAAGGACAAACCTAAGGACAGTGATAAGGTGAAGGACACGCCTAAATCCAAAGAATTCGCAAAGCTCAACAACAACCTCACAGCCACGCATGTGCAGTTGCCTGCCAAGCAGTGCAATAGTGATTTACAAGAAAGGGTAAAAGGACAATGCCAAAACTCCTGTCAAGTCAAAGGTCATAACCCTTGTACAGCCCAGGGTCAAGCTTTTATGTGTTCAGGATCTAAGAGAATTCAACTAACCTCACAGGAACAGCAGCAGCTTGTGGAACTGGTGCAGGAGAATATGGAGAGAAATCATGTTAAACAGCTGAGGTAACGAAAATATTTTAATGTACTCCAGGTATAGGCATATTGAAGCTGGAATATATAAACTTACATTGAAGCTTTTGCAGGGCAAGACAATTGCACAAAGAATTTCTGAACAAGTCATAAGGGATAAAATTTGTTCTTTCCTATGTTTTGTTATTGTTGACTTCAATGATTACACTAATTTTGTCCCTATACATATGTGGGGGTGGGTTGTTGGATTACTTGGTAGAAATGATGTTTTAATTTTTCAGATAACTTATGCTGGGGCATGTTTAATTAGCACATATAAAATGTTTCCCTTTGGAATAATATTGAATAATCTGTTTCAATCTTGCTTTGACAATATTCTAGAGGTGTTACAAGAGGGAGGAGGAATATATGGACTTTTAACATGTTGGGCTCATTTGAGCAAACATGCTAAGTGTGTGTAAAAATCCTTTTATTCTTGTGATATTTCTACATCATTTTTTGAGATCACACAGAATAAATGAATAAAATTGCCATCTGAAAATGTTTCTGGGAGTAATTAAGCAGCAATAGAAGAAAGTTTTATTTGTGAGTCTCCTTTTGAAGTTGAAACATGTAATGCAATCAGACTGGCTACTGAGGCAGAAAAATTCTTTGAACTGGTGAGGCTGGGTTAGCTTGGGATGAAGCAATATTGTCTTTTTTTCCCACCAATAAAAAAACCCACCCAAACCCATATTAACTGTAAATGAGAGTATATTTTATAGATAGGGGCAAGGAAAGTAACTCTTGCTTTTTGCCTAAGATATGAATTCTTAATTATTATTTTTTTATTTATTTAATTTTTTTTTATTTTTGCAAAATTTCAAGAGGCATGTGTTCATGTGGCCTTAACATCGATTTATCACCAAAAAACTGGAACAAAATAGGAAATAGACAAAGCTCAAACAGAGGCAAAGATTTTAATTGAAAGCATTAACTGAATAAGAAGAGGAAATGTGGGATAAATTGTATAGCATCAAAAGAAAAGTGAGATGTATATATGATTGCAAAGCAACATCAAACTTATTATGAGATGGAACAAACAGAGAGATGGGGAAGTTAATAGTAAACCCACCAATTAAGATGGAGCACTAGAGCTATCATCAAAGTGTATCTCCACACAGAATTCTGTCAGGCCATTCTTGTGAAGTATTTGTCAGAGTTATGTTCAAAGACAGTGGAAAACACACTGCTGATGCTTGTGTTAAGTACAGCTCCAGGGGGACACACTAAAAACCACTGAACAGAGAGCTCATATATCATGTGTATAGGCCTCTTTTGGGATGGAAGATTGATGCAAAAAAAAAAGAATGAGGATTTCTTTTTAATCATTGTTTGTATTGTATAGATCTACTAAATATAGTAGTATATGAAAGGGAATTCCTCTTTGTGCATCTTCAGAATATTTCCATCTAAATGCTCTGTAGATATAGTAAGTATTCTGAAACTAATGATAGACTAAAGTTTTCTAATTTTAAAACATGTATAAGGATGACAGCCAACAGATTAGTATTACTGAGAAGGTTAATTTTATAGATTTAAGCCTAGAGAAAGACTTCTTTCTAGAGGAAATCAGAAAGGAAAAATGAAAGAGAATAATTTTGGAGCTTCAAAGACAAATCAAAGGCCCACCATACTGACATGTGCTTTTATTCTACCTTTATTCATTAAGAGAGAAAAAGCCCACAAAAGTAGAGTCATTTTTCACAATGACATCCTTTTAAAGAAATCTTGTGTGGCTATTAGTAGGCTTCAAAGATAGTGTTAGGCTTTGTGTAAATTGATTATGATGCATTGGAGATTTGTCATATGACTTATTCAAAGACAAAAAATCGGGATCACAAAGAGAGATAAATTGGGAATTTGAAAGATCTTTCTGAGCAAAGAAAAAAATCACAAGCAAAGAGTCCTTAGTACTTACTTCAGTTCTTTCTATCCTGATAGATCATACTGTTTCTCTATTGGCTTCAAAGGAAGCCATAAGTTGATGAAAGAATTATCATCTAGTAGAGACAATAATTTAATGTATAAAAGACTTCTTTCAAGATATTCATTTCAAAGGGAAAGATATTACAGGGCTGGATTCTTTTATTTGGCTACTGATGTTCAGAAAATGTCGTCTTTGTGATGCTTTTCATGTGACAGTTTCAGAAATATAACAAGAATATGTTATACATGTATTGAATGAAAAATTATTCATAACTTTGATTTTATATTAGGTTATGAAACTTTGTGATTTAGATTTGATACTGGGTCATGAAATCGTGATTTAAATTTGATTTTTGAATCCTAAAACTTTAAATTTTAATTTCGTATCTATCAGATTCTAAATCTGATATTAGATCATGACACTGATTTTCATTTGATATGGAATCATGAAACCATTTAAATTTAATTTGATATAGAATCATGACTTGTGATTTAAATTCGATATTGTGATTTAAAGCAGAAGTTCATGTGATGAAGTAAAACTTAACTAGTTTCTCATCATTGTTTATTGTTCTGTGCATTTCCATTTCAATCAGGTCAGTTTTATTTGCAAATCTAGTTGTTCTTGATCCTACCATACTTTCAATTTTGTTGCAGACGGCATCACAGTGATTGTCGAGGAATCACGACACATGATCACTCCCACCACAAGCGACGCCATCGAGGACACTGTTCCAATATGATGACTTGTAACAATCAAGCCAGCAACAATACCACTAGTAACAATAATCAGGAGAATAGTGCAAAAGAATCTCAAGATAGAAGAAACTACTACCTCGACTTAGCTGGGATTGAGCACAACGCCAAAACTCAGTCCACACACAACCTGAACAACAGCATGGGACAATCAACAAGGGTGGGGGACAATTTACTTCACTCCCGATCCAAAAGCCAGGACACCAAAAAATGTGATAACCTTCAGCGCGCATCACAGAAAATCAAACAACAGCATTTGGACAGTGCCAAGACTGAACATTTGAGGTCAAGGTCATTTGATCCACAGGAAATGGAGACAAGGTCACCCAAAGGGCATCACAAAGGGTCACCCCACAAACATGGACGATTTCGACCTATGAGCTTGCCCGTGCATGTCCCTGATTCAGTGTCCCATTACCATAGGCGCCATCGTCATAGAGACAAAGATCATGACCTTGCCATGCAGCAAGTAGCAGAGTGGATTGAACGTGAACATTCGTGTGATATTGATGGGGACAAAATAGTGGTTCAGAAGCATGAACATCATCACATTCATGAACATCACCACCATCATCATTATCATCACTACTATGAAGCATGATGGCTGTAATTTATAAATGTCACTGGAATCCATTATTTGTTAAATCACTTCTAGAGTTTACTTTTTAAAATATTTCAGATGATTCGTTATCTTTTCGTTGTAAGAGAACTCATTTTTCCTGTTGAATGTGTAGCTTTTTCTGAATGCTCAGAGTCAGGAAAAAACCTGGCCAGTTTGATAATGTACCCAATCATTTAATGTGATAAATAATTTTTCTTCTTGATGTAAATAATTGTGGAAATACTCAGTCTCATGCAACTATTTTATTGTTCATACACATGTACATGTTTTCTCATGGAGTACAGTTTTCATCAGCTTGAATATAGAATAGTATGCTCCTTTCATGACTTATGACACTTTCATTCAATGATATTAAGGTTATTGACTTTAGTTTTGATATCATTTCACTAAATTATATAATTAGCATATATGTATTTTGTTTGTGAAGTATTTCATTAAGAAATGGCTATAGGGTTTGGAATATATGAAGCCCATTTTTATTTAAATTTTTTTTTTTTTTTTTTTTTGGGTTATTTATTGTTGAATATTATGAACAATCAGATTCCGTTTTATAGGAATATACACATTTTTATCTGTGAAAACACATTGAATGTCTGAAGATGAATGGAAGATATGAAATATGGAAGATACGAAATGTGCTTGTGTTTAACTGATTTTGATATTCCTCCATAAAGTTGCTAAAATTAATCTTTCTTATCTAGGTTCTGTTTCTGGTGATGAATAAATGATGCACCAAGTAGTAGTACGTTATTTTGTGTGAAAGGCTGTTCCATTTATTTCCAGATAGCTCATATTTTACTACAAGACTACAAAGTAAAGCACAATTATCGTGAACCTTCAAGTCAAGTGAAAAACACTTCGTATTAACCAAACTTTGTCATATTTAATAGAATTTTCATTATTTTCCTCTCACAGGGGAATTAATAAGGATGAATTTATTTTAGCATATTTTACTGTATTTAAACAGTAACATGGTTCCCACACCCACCTCATTCAGAACCTTGAAGAACAACATTTTTTTTTAACATTTATTGGTACATGTATTTATCTTGAAATGGAAAACTTGTGAAGAACATGTTACAAAATGTGTGCAGAGGGTGATTGAATGATAGAGTGAATGTGATTTAGACCAGACAATGAGATTGAATTGTCCAAATTCTACCTCAGTTAATGAATTATCACATGCTTCAGATGGACTGGATTAGAATGCCTGTAAATATTTTATACAGTCTTTTGTTCCTCTACCGCTTATTGCTGTTATGATTTTGAAATGAAGTACAATCATTGTGTAGGTAATGTTTGAAAAACAAAGTTCGTTTTTTTTTTTTTAAACAGAAACAAAGGTTTTCTGTGCTGAAATTATTATTACCTTTCCAGTAATAGAAACATGCCTGTTGATGGACAACTTGTGGTTTTTTGTTAAGACTACAATTGAATTGTTATATCTTACCTTTTTGTGGATATGTTGAAATAAAATTATGAAATAAAAGTTTGAATATTCATTGACTATTTGTGTGGGCTTTCTTGTTTAAAAGGAATTTGGTAAAATTGAAATGGGTTTAAAGTACATAATGGGAGCTAT
>CAJDSM010020633.1:0-23720 GCA_903981925.1 Ostrea lurida
TAGGTTACATGAGGAACATGTTTTGGTTCCAACTGACTTGTAACAATATGGTCTTTGTCTGTAAGGCTAGTTACTACAACTGCATTTTAAACGAACCAACCACATTTGTTAATCGTACTTACACTGCTAAGGCTCTTTCAAAAGATGAAATGTTTTAAAATCATGTTCCTGTTTTAAACACATTTAATATCCCAGTCAATGGGACGGTCGAATATGATTTACCGTACCTATACTGGATTCCAAATCTTCACAAAAAACCCTGATAAACAAAGATACATTGCTGGATCTAGTAAATGTCCCACCAAGATCCTGTCTTTACTCCTCACGAAAACATTGAGAGCTGTAAAATCGTGCGAAACAACTTGAGATGATTTGCTAAACAACATATGCCAGAAGTGGCGTAAATGAGGATTCTGAAAAACTTTAAAGAACTACATGTTGTAAATTTGAAATCCCAGAACCTTTCTCATATCAACAACATGAAAACATATGACTTTTCAACTATTTACACAACCATTCCGCACGATAAATTAAAGACAAGACTTTTTAACATTACAAACAGTTGCTTCAACAAAAATGGAAAAAAGAAATACTCATATCTAGTGATCAGCCATTCAAATAAATATTCTTTGTCAAACTGCACTCTGATTCTACACACTCTCTGAAGTTGATATTTAAGCAATGCTGGAGTTCCTCATTGACAATATCTTTGTAATTTTTGGCGATCAAGAAAATGGGTCCACGGCGGGTGTGACCGGTCAACAGGGGATGTTTACTCGTCCTAGGCACCTGATCCCACATCTGGTGTGTCCAGGGGTCCGTGTTTGCCCAACTCTTGTTTTGTATTCTATTTGGAACTCACGAGATTTATCACTGTTCGTTATATTTTGCCTTTAAATTTCACTCATATAAAAGATAACTAAAAAAAACAAAAATAATTGTTTCAAAATATACTTTTACCAACACAATAGGGAACATGCAAAGCAAGTTTGGTGATGTTAAGTACTGTTTTCTCTTCGTGGTTATCCTTGAAAGTACGGCCGTGACCTTTGAAAGTAAGAATCCCATCATCATGGGGGAATGAGTGCCGTAGTCTTGTTTTTACACTTTCTATTTTTTCCACAGTCCATATAGATGAACGTGCACACACAAACACTGTGCCATACCATCGTGTAACCCGTCTATGATGGTTGTATATATTTGATTGAAAAACAATAGTCTTCTTTCTGTTATCATTGGAAACGTACATCATGTTCAGTTCACTGAAAAGGAAAATGTATGTCAAGTTCGATCATCTTAGCCTTATAGGTTACTGTACTGTTTTTAATCTGACCAGCAATGTGCTAACAAACGGACAGACGTACATATAAAAAATAGCACTGTGACATACATGTACCGTAATACGACCCGTCTGTGGTGGGCGTATAAAGATAGGTTTCGTATTTCTGTTTTATTGATCTATGCATCGTGTTAAACTTGATGTTTCTGTACTAAAAATATTTGCTAAAAAATAAACTCTATTCGTGTCAATACAAGACATGCATTAAATTAAAGTGATGTATATTCATGTCTTCAAAACTACAGATAAGATGCTAGTAGATGGAATGAAATTATGACCTTTCGAACCCAACATCCGCTATATACAAAAAGGCGAAGTTAACATTGTGTCAAACGTAATCATAATCCAAAAAACATATACAAAATCGAGTGTAGGGCAACACGGACCGCCGACAAAAGCGAAGGTTAGATCAGGTGCCATGGAGGAGTAAGCATCCTCTGCTGACCAGTCACACCCGCCGTGAGCCCTTAGTCGAAATAAAGTAAACGGGATTACCCGTAGTCAAATCTAGTAGGAAAATAACAGTCTAACAAAGGGTATGAAACAAATCAGTCAACATATGACTTAGTGATAATTTGTAATCGCAAACAAGGTCAATATAGCGACCGTAGAATTTGCGAAATGATTACTTTAAACGAGATTCGTTATAACCCTGCAGCATCAACTTTTTTGTTAGTAGTTGGCCTCGCTTTAAAAAGTCCGCATACGCATAGCATGCTCTTGCGTATCGAATCAACTGGGAGATATACACACCATAAGCAGGTGATAGTGGTATATTACTACATAGAAAAGGAAAGTTGACGATTGCAAAGTTAAAGTCATCACGCTTATCATATAATGTAGTTGTCAGTCTGCCATTAGAGTCAATGTTAAGTAAAATATCCAAATATGAAGCAGATATGTCAGATTCTGTGGTGTCCTTTATATCGAGTTCTTCGGGATATAAAACTTTAAAGTTAAACGAACAGTCTAGATGTATTACATGTATCAGTTCAAAAGCATATAACTTATATCCCTTAAAACCTCACGGCGGGTGTGACCGGTCAGCAGAGGATGTTTACTCCTCCATGGCACCTGATCCTACCTTCGCTTTTGTCGGAGGTCCGTGTTGCCCTACACTCGATTTGGTATATGTTTTTTGGATTATGATTACGTTTGACACAATGTTAACTTCGCCTTTTTGTATGTAATATGGAAAAACGGGGAGGACACGGTTTTTAATTATTGGCCAACAAATTAAATTTTTATACAAAATTTTGTGTTAATAAAACAATCGGTGCTCTTGTTGAGAAAATATCAACCACATTCATGAATGTACAATTATATTTTAATTATATATTCTATGTATATATACAATACATTGCGCAAATTGAAATACAATTTGTTGTGAAATACAAAAAGGCGAAGTTAACATTGTGTCAAACGTAATCATAATCCAAAAACAATACAAAATCGAGTGTAGGGCAACACGGACCTCCGACAAAAGCGAAGGTAGGATCAGGTGCCATGGAGGAGTAAGCATCCTCTGCTGACCGGTCACACCCGCCGTGAGCCCTTAGTCGAAATAAAGTAAACGGGATTACCCGTACTAATATATACAGATTTAACAAATATCTTAGACGAAGTAGAAATAGTAAAACTATGCAGATCTTTAGCATTTTGCTTTTTAAAAACAAAATGCACAAGTCCTTTCCAAATCCTACTAGATTTAGTGGACTCACGGTGTGTGTGACCAGTCGTTAGATGATGCTTACTCCTCCTAGGCACCTGATCCCAACTCTGGTGTATCCATGGGTTCGTGTTTGCACAACTCTTAATTTGTATTCCTTATAAGATTTATGATATTTATTTCTGTTTTCTTTTTCAAAATGTATAATGTATTTAAGCCAAGTTTTGAAATAATAACTACAGTTATAACATCTTGCAAGGTTGTGCTCAAAAGCTTACTTCCTAAAAGCGAAATTCTTGACGAATTTGTCAATTTTTAGTTGAAAACACAATGTGGTGAAAAGTGAAGATAACGAACAGCGTTCAATCTGGTAAGTCCCAAACAGAATGAAAAACAAGAGTTGGGCATACACGGACCCCTGGCCTGGAGATTATAAAACTTTCTGAGAACGTTTTCAAATTCAGGCTCTGAAAAACATGGCTGCACATAGGTAAATATATCGACACAAGAGTACGAGTTTGAGTATGACTACGGTAGAAGTTTTACATCCTTTAGGTCTGGACACACCAGAGGTGGGATCAGGTGCCTATGAGGAGTAAGCATCCCCTGTTGATCGGTTGAAAGGAGTAATCATTGTATAAAGAACGGCTTTAAAATGGCTATGAAACACGCCAGACAGCATCTGACCCAGTGGCAAGTTGAACTGGCAAATTAGATCGCCATAGTTTAAGAAATTAAAATGGTCCACCGGACCAAAATAATTCTATTCCTAGCTTACCTTGTATCAAGTACATTTACGAGGATTTTGTGTATCATAGTTATATGTTCTCTGAAATGATAAAAGCTAACTTATTAGTTTCCATAATTGTGTAAACATGAAATTGGACTGGAATTTAGAGTAGAGAAATCATCCAAAGTGTGGCGTGAACAACGCCCTCTCTCGTCGTTCCTACATGTATCCTGTTTCTTCAAAATATAAAATCATAATCGTGAAAGTTTGTACAAACACTTCCTTAAATACAGATTGACTCAACAAGGACTCTCTAAAATAAACATAAATTTCCTTTATCAAAATGAATGTCTAATTCTATGTTCTGAATACAAGGTTTTCCGTCAATGTGGCCACGTTAAATGTCAAATATGACATTTCGAAAAAATGTCAAATCTGTTGCATCACAAACATATCCGTCTTTGTAGTTAGAGGATGGTGAGTTACACAACACAACGGTGAAAGTTAAGGAACAAGTTTTGTTAACGATATCCGGCTACAACCACCAAAGGTCCTTAGTTTGTCTATGCAATACGCAAAGCGTTAAAATAAGAGATGAAATTCTACCTTTTTTGTTTGGAGGTACATTAGAGGTACATTGCTGTAAATTCCACTGGAACGGGGATACCTTCCCATTAATCAACGATTTCTCATAATATTACACTGTATAATCATATAAACAACTGTCATGTTTAATCCTTGTTGTATTTTTTGTAATTTTAACTTGTTTATGTCCGATGAAATTTATCTAGAAATATACATGTAAGAAACAGTAAAACTAAAATCATCTTCAATAGTTTTCAAAAGCGTTATAAAGTGCAACCATTACTCCCACCTGATTTTACACACAACCATCATTTTGAATAGCTAGATCAAAAATTAAAATAATAATAATAAAGGAAATGAAGGGAAAAAAAGTTTTTTGAATATCAAAATTGAAAGAAAACCGCAAAGTAATGATAGGAATCGGCGAAAATCAAATACAAAATAAAAACAGTTGCTGATCATCACTCATTGCATGTGCTACCAATTCAGTGTGATCCACTAGGTGACGGAAGAAGATCTTCTGATGTGGGGAAAATTGTGGCTTTCTGCACAATAAACAAGAGGAAGGAACAAGTAATATTTTATTTGCTGATGATAATTAAAAATCCTACGCCCTGTTTAACACATTGTTTAGGACATTTCATACTTTGATCTGGAATCATTTTTCACACTGTGGTAATTTATAGACCACTCGTTATTGTCTTAAAATGGTAATTAATCTAAAGAGTTTACGGAAGGTAAATAAAATATTATTTATTTAAGAATAATGGAAAGAATTGACGTCATTCTGCATCCAGTGATCGTGACAAATCTCCAAGAACCAAATTCAGAACTCGTATCGGTTGATACATTCATTTTAAATAAAGTTATACTACTCACTCACCCCCAGATAATGCATGCTGCTAAATGTATGCCATTTGTTCCTTTCATGTGTATGTGTTATCGCCTCGCAACAGAGACCTCAGGGATTTACATGTATTAATGCAATGATGCGAGTGTATGTGAAGTATTAGGTAACAGTTGTTATGAAACCCGTTAAACAACATTCAGTCTAATGACTTTTGTACTTAAAAAACACCGTGGCGAATGGCGAGAGCGAATTTGGCGTTTTAAAACGTTCCTAGAAAAATGCTGCCTTATACCGAAAATGGCGATGAATTGAGTGGCGATAATTCTCGAGCTACAAATGTAACTGTATTTGCAAGCAAACTTAGAGTAGAATTTGAAAGATGCAGACTATAAACAAGATGGTTGGAATCCCAGTTAACTCAATCTCGGTAGCATGAATCGGATCTAAGAAATTGATCATACGCAGGAACGATTCTCTCACGTATCTATATCAGTTCTGATTAAAATCAAACCTCTCACTTCGCTCATTATACGGATAGTCGCTCGTGGATCAAACCTCTTCAATTCGCTCATTATACGGATAGTCGCTTCCACCGACTATCCGTATAATGAGGGACTGAAGTTGTGAAGAGGTGTTGATTTTAATCAGACTGGTATCTAATATGTCGAGAGGCATAAACACTATATGCAGGCGATAATGGAATATTGCTACAGAAATATAGGAAGCTAATGATGGAAAAGTTAAGGTGGAATGCTACACCATAGAAATTTGATGTGGATGAAAAGTAGAGGATATGATAAACAATATTTTGAAAATAAAAAAATTAAATTCACTCTATTTTGTCAAAAAATGCAGTTTCAGTAGAAAGCAATTTGGAAAAAAAATTAATAAAAACACCAGCTGAAATCGATATCGAACCCGCGATCTACAGTTCAGAAGGCAATGCGCTAACCTACTGAGCTACTGAGGTAGGCGTTTAGATTTGAAATGAATTGACGTATAACCCTGTTATTGATATTTCTATCCATGTTTCAAACGGAAGTCAGCCATTATGACGATGTAGAGATCTACATTAAAGTTTTCCCATTTGTCATAAGGTTGAGACTCATTAAAACATCCATTATGAAACAGACGTGGGAGACTTCGGTGTCTTTTATTTCGAGTTCATTGAGATATACCTTCTTGTAAATAAAAATATTCTCAGTAGATCTAAAATATTCTTTAGATAACCAATTCTATACCACAGACAATTTTTGAAAATAAGATTAACTTGTGATATGTCAATTTACATATATAGTGAATCCAATTTCTCTTTTATTTCATTTTTTGAATACTTTATTGCAGTAATTTTTCTTGGAGCAGAAACCTATAGTTGAGAGGGATTTTCAGTACATTCATCCCAAATTACATGTATGAATCCCTATTCCATTATTGTTAGAATGAAAGAAATTCGTAGTTCATGCATATTTTAATCAAAGTATCAATATCTACATAATATTTCATAACATTTAAGATATTTAAACAATAATATGCCTGTTCTAGTCTGTTTTAAGTATGCGTTTTTGAACGTGACTCGTACTCAAACTTTAAACCTAGTTGTCTCTGTGGATTAATGGGTTAACTATCGGCCCGTGAAACCAAAATTTACATACTGCTGATCAATATATCGTAAAATGATTTATTCAAACGTCAAATCACAGTCCTAATTGACAATTATACTTAAGTTACCACTTTTGTAGTCTCTGAATCCGCAAAATGTTAAAGAACATTGTTGGAAGAGTGACAGAACAATCCCCAAAGGGTCACTCGGAGTGTCTGTCAGTCAATAAAGATTGTCACCACGCTGTTATACACTAATGGTGGACATACCTGGTATTAGTGACCAAAACCACAATATGATGCACTCCCCTGATTTCCATTTCACATGCTTTTTCTAAATTGTCAAAATAAATAATTGAAATTCACAATTACTAGGCATATTATTTTTCTTCTATATTGCACAATTGAATTGTCTGAAACCATCTTGCAAATTTCAACCAAAATGTGTTCGTGAGAAGGCGAAGATAACGAGCAGTAATCAATCTCATAAGTCCTAAACAGAATACAAAACAAGAGTTGGGTAAACCCGGACTCCTGGGTACACCAGTGGTGGGAACAGGTGCCTGGTGGAGTAAGCATCCCCTGTCGACCAGTCACACCTGCAGTGAGCGCTATGGACGGATTAAGAACGGTCTGCATGGACCCTTGAATATACCAGATCAGGTGCCAAGGAGGAGTAAGCATCCCCCGTCGACCAGTCACCCGCCGTGAGCCCTTTATCTTGATCAGATAAACGGTTGAATCAGTAGTTAAAATCAGTGTATAAAGAACGGCCTAACAACTGGTATTAAATCTCTTATCTATCAATTCATGATTAATGAGATATTATTACCACAGTTAACTTTTCATAAATGTAGGGCATACATGTAAATCAAAGTAGCAAGGTCGAAACAGGTATTGTACGAAGGAATGCAATGGGATATAATAGTCGAATCATTCAAAAGTTATTGGCAAAGTTAAAGTTTCGGACAGACCGACAAGACATAAACGACCCTCCGATGTTCGATTTGGACATCAAACGTTTCTGAGCAACTTCAAGTAAATGTTAGTGGTGAGAACGTTGGTAAATTTTACCTTAATCCATTTAACATGACTTCTTAGTTTACGATGATTTTTTAAAAAATAAACTATAGACATGGGACAACCTGAATATTATTGTGGAGATCAAAGACATTCTTACTAAAACGACCTTATCAGACCTTCCACAGCAAACAACCCTCTCCTTATCAAAATGTAGCTTTGGACTACATCCCGAAACATTCCAAACAATGAACAGATTTTGAAGAATACAAATGATCTGAATTGAGGCAATCAAAATCGAAAAGCTGATTGGGCACAACACTTTTAAAGTGCTACTTTGAAATCTTTCAAAAGAGCATGTATATCAAATATCATCAAATCAATATTTGGCAAAGAAATCGTGTTGGCAATATCCCGAAATTTTAATTTTGAAAATTTCTATTATGAGCATTATTGCAATGGGTATCCCTGCCATAGTTGGTTAATTCAATAGAAGTAGCAAATATTCCTAAATCTAATAACCTCAAAGCGATTTACCAAAACACAGAAAATCAAACCCTTCCCCATTTGTTGATATACACAGGATTGAATGAAATAATTGGTAATCTATGAATACGAAAGTGGACACTTATCGCTCACATCATAGTTTATTTTACCTTTAGTCCTATGTTAAGGTAGATGAGAGCATCTATTTCAGTATCCCAGTTGATTATTGCATAAGAGAGTGTTCATTTTTGTTGCTTTTGATGTTGGAATTGATAATGAATGTAATACGATTAAACCTTCATAACTCATGCGAAATTATTTTTAAATTATGCTGAAATTAGTCCAAAAATAATGATTTACAAAAGCTTAGTAAGAATGTTATGTCTTATACGTTACTCATCCTAGAATAGTTGCATCCTACGTTACATCAAAATAAACAATAATGGTTTTGGTGGATCATTTCATTCTAATGTTATTCATGGAATGAATCGTAACAAAGTTATTAACTTAACAATTTTAATAAGATCTGGATCTGCTCAAAGAACAAAAGTTATATCCAAAGTTTACTGTTTTTTGTCTTGCAAATAAGTGCAGCAGAGTGTTTGGGAACAATGGTGCATCTTTCGATGTTATTTGATAGGATCAACAAGATGCTTTGGCGATCTCCCGACAAGTGCCAACGTTTTGCTTGTTTTTGCAGAAGCATAAGCTTTGTATTGGAGTCTATAAAATACAAATACTAACAATTCCTCTGTTTCTTTCCCAATGTAAATCCCATAAGCGAATAGTTGGATCCGAACGTGACGGAATAGTTGGTCCTTTATAGTATACGATGTCGTCACGGTCGGTATGGGACCTAGATGAATGTAATTATAATTAATATAGATGGACTGTGATACAACGTTTCAGAGAAAATCGCGACGGAAAAAATATTGATTCACAAATAGTTGACAAAGTCTGGCAACAGGAGTTGGCATGTGAAAGGTTGAATTCGGTAAGCGCGGTAGTGTGGACCTAGATAAAGACAATAACCAATCAATTCAATTGGCTTGTGATATGCAGTCTCAGAAAAGTGCGGACGAAAATATTTGTTTCGGACGAACGGACAGAAGGACGGACNATATTTGTTTCGGACGGACGGACAGAAGGACGGATAGAGATAAAACAGTATACACCCCCTCCTTCGGAGCGGGGGTATAATAAGTGAATGGTTTATCCCTTTAGCGCCTCTCACAGCTGCATGTTCAGCTAAGGACCTTGTGAACGCCTTGAAGATGTGCGTATTGCAAGGATTGTGATTCCCAATAATTTCCAAAAAAAAATTCTTTGATGTTTTAATTATTTTCAGAAAACTACACGTTGTTGAACTTCGTCAATTTTGTGAAAATATTTTATACAGGGCGTTCTTGGTTTCCCCCCCCCCCTTATTTACCTCCTTTAATGTTTTAAACTAGGATCTTTTATGTCCAGCTTATAATGGCCGATACTACCTTGGACAGTAAAGTTCTACAACTCGTGGCATAAGAAAAACTTGTGTCAGGGCAAATTATACACATATATATTTTGTTTCCGGAATTCTTGTTTCGCAAAAATAACCTTTTTAAAAAGTCGGACTCAAGCACCACACTACTCAGGAAGATGAATTATACAATTCTGGTAAAGGTCGCCTTGCTATACAGACAACTTGAAAAAAAGTTTTAAAAATATGTGTATTCTAATCTGAGCTGTGAATCCCATACCCCCTACGCAAGATTCACGATTTTTACAATTTTTGTTGATGCATCCATTCTAATTACTTCTATGCACTTTTAAAATATGATTGTTTGATGTTTAGGAGTCAAAACAAGTAAAGACAAATGGAATTTCACTATGTGAATTACATATATACATGTACAGCCCGCCTTGGTACCACAACCCCTAGACGAGGAATATGAATTTTCACAAATTTTGCTAGCGATCTCTTTGTGCATTTACTATGTCTGCTAAACGAGTGAAAGCATTTGGTATTGCCTCAGTTACAAAAACAAATCAAACACAGAATCATGCAGCTGCTGACACAAAATGTGAACGCACAACGCATGCTCCAAGAAAACGAATAAAAATGTAGAGTCGCCTGACTCAGGTAACCTTAAAAATAGAATAGAAATAACCTTTTATTAGCAGAACTTCAATCACAGAAGCCACGAGACACATTTGGTTGACTGATTTATTTTTTAAGATGTCGATTTTAGGCAGTAATTCAGTCAGTAAGAGCAAACTGTTTTCTATTGTTTGATTTTGATGAATTGGTATTTCTGGTGCCTGTTCGTTTTAAACTCGACATGTTTGCGTGACGTGCGTATGTGCAGTGAACAAAAGGGGTTTCATTCATACATATTTCATACAAACCTATTGCTTTTCAAGAGCTTTACATATATTTTGAAATGGTATTTTTTAATGTTAATCAAATAATCATAATTCATTTTAAGTTTAGAAAACGAACAAACAAACAAAACACTGTCTCGTCATATTTTAAGAATAATTTGACGATACATCATGATTTGATTTAAGAAAACAATTCGGCAAAGTATCGGGGGGGGGGGGGGTGCTAAATAATACACCAATCTTTATTGCCATGTAAGTGAACGTTAAATGAATGAAAATCATCGTGTTTAATGCAATTTACTGCGAATATATCCTGTCGGAACAGCTCACATTTCATTTGTTTCCGACGTAACACTAGGGGTGAGGTTTGTTCACGGCAATTGTTACACATGTCTTCCTGAACCGGTGGAAACGAAAACACGTGTTTCTACAATGCAAAAGTTTAAAAGTGAAGCTTACGAAGTAGATGCAATCCTATGAGTGTGACTAAGAGCGTTGTTCTCCATAAAGCACATTTTAAAAGTACATGTAATTATGCTGGTTATAGCCCATATAAATTGTATTTCCATTAAAATTATTTTGAATAACAAGGGCGAGTCCGTAGGTATAATCCCCTTATTTTGGAAATATCCCTTCACTTTGTAATGTCTTCAGCTTCTTAAACAACGCGGTTAAAATCACATTTCGCAAATTCTACGGTCGCTATAAAGACCTTTTTCGATTACAATTATCACTAAGTCGATATGTAGACTGATTTGTTTCATCCCTTTTTAGACTTGTCATTTTCGAACCGGATTTGACGAACGGGTAATCCCGTTTACTTTGTTTCGACTAAGGGCTCACGGCGGGTGTGACCGGTCGACAGAGGGCATTGGCTTACCCCCTTCCATGGCCATCTGATCCGCCTTACTTTGTTGTCGGAGCGTTTTCCGTGTTGCCCCTACACTCGGACTTTGTAATATTAAGTGTTTTGGGACTAGTATGATTCGTCAACAACATTGCACTTCCGCATTTTATATATCTGATGGGCGAATAATATACTGTACATGTAAACACAGTTTACCCTCTTGTAATACATAAAAGTGCAAAGCATAGTGACACCTTTGAGTCCATTTATGTCTGTCTCACCCAAAGAATTTGTTATTATAAAGGATTGTTTGGTCACCCGAGTCATATGAGTTTACTTATAGATTGCTTAAAAATATGTTTAAAACAAATTAAGATGCGAGAAACACTATGATTGTTTTCAAAATGGACTTGCTACTTTTAAAAAACAACGACACTAGAATTTTTGCTGACCATTAGAAATACCTTAAATTAAAAGCATTGTAAACATTAAAAGTTGAAAAAATAATATTTGAAATTGTTTAGCTCAAAATGAGCCTATGCTCCTTTAAAGTAAGCATTTCACAAATTCTGTGGTCGCTATAACGATCTAGTTTGCCAATACAGCCTGTCATTGGGTCAAATGTTGTCTAACGTGTTTCGTATCAATTATTAGGGCGTTCTTTATACACTGATTTTGACTAGGGGTTACTCCGTTTATCTGATCAAGATAAAGGGCTCACGGTGGGTGTGACCGGTCAGCAGGGGATGCGTACTCCTACATGTAGGCACCTGATCGCACCTCTGGTATATCCAGAGAACTCTTAATTTGATTCCGTTTGTGACTTACGAGATCGATCACTTCGTTACCTTTGCCTTATCATGTAAACCTATGAGTCCTCTCTGTGGTCATACCCTGGGAACATGATGCGAGGATTTTTATGCCCCCGCAAACGAAGTGGGGGGGGGGTATAGGTTTCTTGTCAGGAATTTTATTTTGAACAATTTATGTACAAGATATGAACGTTTGAACTTAGGCATTTTTCATCAATATATGCATCAATGCGTTGTCCGCAACTCCTCCTAAGCAACTTGCAGGGTTTTTATGAAACTTAGTGGAATGTTAAATTACATTTAATGGAGATGTGCATATTATCAGGAATTTTATTTTGGACAATTTATGTATAAGATTTGAACGTTTGGACTTAGGCATTTTTCACCAATGTATGCATTAGTGCGTTGTCCGCAACTCCTCCTAAACAATAATATACTATATTACCCATTGATTAGACAATTTCTGTTTAATCTGAGAAAATCTGTTGTGTTCATTATGTAGTGTGCCCCGCGGGGAGTATTAGTCCTGACAGGACAGTTCTAGTTGAATCTACACTATATGAGGCTGCTTACATTTTCTTTGACACCTTGTACACTTGTTAATTTTGAGAAGAACTCAAAAGATTTTTTTTTAAGATTTGTAAAACTTTGCACCCCTATCAAGGCCCCGACTTACCACTTTAGTTATGTTTTGAACAAATTTGAATCCACACGGATAAAATTCAAACACCACATCCATTTTTCACTATTTCACTATTACATGTATCATCCCTTGAGGGAGGCATACCGCTTAAATCTATATTATGGAATAATGAAATTTGGCAAGTATAGTTGAAATTGGTCCTGTGTTCGGAGAAGAAAATGTGACAACTACACTATATGCAATGGTTGATTATACAAATATTGTCCCGTGTTCCCATTTGATTTATAACCTTGTAATACAAGCGAGCAAGATATTTTTCCCTTAACTGTTGCATAATGTAATAGAAATACGCGATTTAATTGTCGAGAATATCTGAAGCTCCGACGACAGAACTAAAGTCGTATAGCGGTCTCTCACTGAATGTTGATTTCTAAATTTAAAGTATTTAAACATACGAGGGTTGTCCGTAAAGTTCGTGGACAACATTGATAAAAACTGACAAGCATTGACAAAATACATGAAACTAACATTTTCGTTAAATTCATGTTTTATTTTCTTAATATGCAAATTTTCATTACAAACAAAGCACATTTAGTTATAATTCTATCTAATACAAAAAGACACAAACTCATACCCGGAGCAGTAAAATGAAAATCCTTGACGTTATCCAACGTCAAAGGCTAAAGACAGTTAACCTTTCGCAACGTGGTCACCGTTAAACTCATCACGTACATTTCTTATATGTCGTTTTAACCAGCCATCTCAAAAAATGTGCGCAACTGTTCTGGTTCATACATAATTCATATAAAGATCATGGGATAAAATTTCATGTACCGAAATCTTTGAAATTCCACATTTCCTGCAGTTTCACGAATTATTAGTCGCCGATCACTGTCAAGCACGTCACGAAATTCATTTTTCGCAGCACTGCAATCTCGGAAAGATGATCTTCCTTCACGCATGTCATCCCGGAAACTGTCCCTTCCCTCCAAAAATCTTCTATATCGCTTAAACACTAATGAACTGCCCACGTTACAATGTTTTCCCGACTTTTTACGGTATTCATAGGTCTCTTGTGGTGTTTTCCCGATA
This sequence comes from Ostrea lurida, assembly GCA_903981925.1. Lineage (NCBI taxonomy): Eukaryota > Metazoa > Mollusca > Bivalvia > Ostreida > Ostreidae > Ostrea > Ostrea lurida. The sequence continues at coordinate 14,037 of CAJDSM010020633.1, forward strand.
TCTACACAAAATTTTATCGCTGCTCTCTGATCCATCTTTTCCGAAAAACGTCATTTTTTCGAACAATGAACGAAAACAGTCCTAAATAGATCAAAACCTCCGATTTCTCTTTCTCTGCTATTTCGATACTTAGAACGTTCAGATTTTGCAATTTTGACATTGAAACTCTTGGAAACATCACAATGTAAAAATCATCTCAATCTTCGCGGAATTTTACAAAATACAAATGAACTGTATGAAACGATAAACAACTTTTTATTGAAATTTTGCCGTGCTCCGGGTCACCATCCCAAGCCTAATAATGAAGTCGTACGTGTAATGATACATATAAAATCTGACAAAATTTTACATTTAATAATTCACATATAGCAAAGGATTATAAATATGCTAATAATGAATATCTATAACGCTACTTTTATATAAATTAAGGCTTGTCCACGAACTTTACGGACAACCCTCGTACACTTCGATTTTTAAAATTAACTAAATGACCTTTAAACACTTAATTTACAAGACCATCTACTTTACATATACATCATAATGATTATGTGTTGTTGTTGTTATTTGAGTGTAACCGAAATGTTCTTCTTAATGAAACAGTTGACCTACTTCATTTGATGATGACGAATTTCACATACGATGAAAAATGACCACATGAAAGAGATAAACACACATAAAAAGTTTAAATTAGAGTAAAAACTATTAAGAAACACCTTACTTATCACTAGTTTATCACCGTTAACATGGTGTGTTTGTGTTTTCTTACAAGTAAATCGCATTTAAAGGTGTGCACAGGTAACGCACTAAGTGTAATAGGTATTATGTACATAAATATTGTTATTCCAGTTTCATGAGACTTGGACTTCGCTATAATAGAATTTGCTTGCTTAAAATTCGAATTTGATATGCCAAATTTTGGAGACGTTTGTGAGAATTTACCTTGATGATCATTGTAAAGAACAATAGTATAATTTCGGCTGAATGGAGTTTTTATTTAAAATTTAGTACCTGGAACTATTCAAATATCCGTTAACATTTCTGGGTGGTTTACTGTAAAATGTCAGGTTCAGAAGATAAAAATATTCGGTTTGAAAATATAGATCTAACAGCTTTATGTGGTAATAAATATTTGGACTCATATATATATAGACGTCACCAGCAAAACCCTATATATCACACAACGTACAAAAATGACATGAAACATGTCACTTCAATATTTTAACGTGATGAATTTATTATTATGGAAAATGATTCTATCTACTATACATATAGACCTTAATAATTGATTGAGAAATTGCTTGCATGTCTGTTTCAATCACATGATCTATATACTCGTTTATAAGGTACTGTTCTGTCAAAGAAAAATACTGCATAATTCTGATCCTTTTATTTCTTCGACTGAGAAAATATAGAAGAGGGTGTTCTAAGTTTCCAAAACTTGTGTCCAAACCTTTTGTATTAATTCAATTAAACATGATTTTTTTTTTATTCCTTCTAAAGTGGCATATTGCAATATGTCAAGCTTATAATGTGCTACTTTCACTATCTATTGAAATTGAAAGTTGAATTTGAAGAAAACGAATAGTCTATTTTATAAAGAATACCGGGTAATGAATACAGAATTGAGGAAAAGTCTGGGACAAACACAACCCCCTGAAAACGCCAGAAGTGGGAACCAGGTGCCTTAGAGGAGTAAGCATCCCCTGTTGACCAGTCCTACCCGCCGTGAGTCTTCTGTCGTGATAACTGAGACTTTCGTTGTTAAAGACAGTATGTAAAGAATTATTCAACAATTAGGATGAACACGTATGAGTACATGGTTTTATTTGTAAATACGGCAATTAAAACGACCATAGAATTTGCGAAATGCTGATTTTAAACGAGATAGTTGAAACCCTTGTAAGATCGATTTGGTTTTTATTTGATACGCAAAACACGTTTTCGCATATCGAATCACATGAATGAAGGTGAAAATGAAATACTAGAATTGCTACATAATTATGGGAAGTTGAAAGATATAATGATATACAAATGAACAAGCGAATATAATGATCAGCGATAAATCTCATATATCCTTAATAAAGAACACAAAATTAAGAGACACGCAAACCAAAGCTGTGAAGATATATGTGATAGTAATATATTCTTCATGTTATCTTCAATAAATTACATGTAATTAAGTGCATACACACATTTCATTCTTCTACAATGTAGCTGTCAGACCCGTGGTTCTGTCAACATTTGATTAGAAGACGAAACAGTGTTCAAAGATAACGAACAGTGATCAATCTCATAAATCGTATAATACAAATTAATAGTTGGGCAAACACGGACCCCTGGATATACTAGAGATGGGACCAGGTGACTAGGAAGAGTAAGCAATGCACAATGAAATAAAATATTGTACAACAGTTGCCAATCCGGTGACGCAAACAAACAAAATCAAGGAAAATCATAAATTCACATGCAAAAGCGGTGGATTGGTAAAGCAACCATAAATGTTGCAAAATGCTGACTATAAACACGAGACTATTGAAATCCCTGTAACATCAAATTACTTGTCAGTAGCCTGCCTGGATTTAAAAAATTATCATGCGCAGAACATGCCCTTGCGTGTCGAATCAACACCATGTGCAGGTAATAATAGAATATCGCTGCATAAATATGGGAAGATGATGATGGAGAAGCTGTCATAAAGTTGAGTTGTTACATTTTATGTAGTTTACCGTTAACATCTATGTTCAATAAAATATTCAAGTATGAAACAAATGTGGAAGATAATGTGGTTTTTAGACGGGGTCACGTGACAAAAAATGAGCCTATGCTCCTTTAAAGTAAGCATTTCACAAATCTGTGGTCAGCTTATAACGATCTGTTTGCAATACAGCCTGTCATTGGAGTCAACTGTTGTCTAAACGTGTTCAGTATCAACTTTATTCAGGGCGTTCAGTTATTTACACTGAATTTTGGGACATAGCGGGTTACTCCGTTTATCTGATGCAAGATTAAAGGGCTCACGGTGGGTGTGGACCGGTCAGCAGGGGATGGATACTCCTTACATGTAGGCACCTGATCGCACGCCTCATGGTATATCCAGAGAACTCTTAATTTTGATTCCGTTTGTGACTTACGAGATCGACACTTCGTTTACCTTTTGCCTTATCATGTAAACCTATGAGTCCTTCTTCTGTGGTCTAATTACCCTGGAACATTTGATGCGGATAGGCATTTTATTGCCCCCGCAGAACGAAGTGAGTGGGGTATTGGTAATTGAGCCAAGGGGTGTTCTTTCAGGAATTTTTATTATTTGAACGAACCTTTATGTAACAAGCATCCATTAACGTTTGAACTTAGGCATTTCACAATATATGCATCAATGCGTCTTGTCCGCAAACTCTCTCCTAAGCACTTCACGTTTTAAACTATGGGTTTAATTCATTTATGAATAGGCTATAGAAGTTTTCTTGACCAATTACGATAAAATTGTAATAAGAAGGTAATTACATTTAATGGAGATAGTGCATTTATAGGAAATTTTATTTTGGACAATTTTGTAGTAGATTTGAACGTCTTGGACTAGGCATTTTTCCCAATGATATCATTAGTGCTTGTCGCGCAATCCTCTAAACAATTAATATACCTATATTACCCATTGATTAGACAGATTTCTGTTTTCTAATCTAGAAGAAAATTCTGTGTGTGTTGTCTTATGTAAGGTGCCCGCCGGGGATGCGTAGTATTAGCCTGACAGGACAGTTGCTAGTTGAATCTACACTATTATGAGGCTGCTTAGCATTTTCTTTGACAACCTTGTACACTCTGTTCATTTAGAGAGAAACTCAAAAGATTTTTCTTTTAAGATTTGTCAAAACTTTGCACCCCTATCAAGAGCCCCGACTTACCACTTAGTTAGTTTTGAACAATTTGAATCCACACGGATATAAATTCAAACCCACCACATCCATTTTTCACTAATTCTCACCTGTTATTACAGTGTATCCAATCCTTGAAGGGAGCGCACCTCACCGCTTAATTATATTATGGAATTAATGAAATAAGTTTGGCAAAGTATAATAGTTGATACATTTGGTCCGTTGTTCGGAGAAGAAAAATTTGTTTGACTACGTACCACTATATGCAATGGTTGATTTACCATAATATTGGGTCAGGGTAGCGGTGGTTCCCATTTTGACTTATTTAACCTTGTGAGATACAAGCGAGCATTATTTCCAGTACTTGTGGATAATCTATAATTATCCTTAAATGTCGCATAACTGAATAGAATAGCGATTCTTATCGGATCAGAAATACTAAGTCTTCTCGACGAAGAACTAGCGATCGGTCTTCTCACTGAATGCGTTTTGTTTTCAAATATTAGAAGTATTAAAACATTATCCTGAGGGTTGTGCGATAAAGTTCTGTCGCACAACTATTTTGATAAAATCTGAACAAGCAAACTTGACAAATACGAATGAAACTTAATATTTTCTAAATGTCATGTTTTATTTTTCTAATTAATAGGCCATAATGTTCTTCATGTACAAACAAAGCCATATAGTTTATATATTAATTGTATCTAAACAAAAGACCACAAACCCTCATTCACACCGCAGTAAAACTGTTAAATCCTTTGACTGTTATCCAACGGGTCAAAGAGCTAAAGACTATTAACTCTTTGTCGCATACTTCGTGTGGTCACCGTAATAAACTGTCTGAGTATCACGTTAACTCATCGACACTTCTTATATGTATCGTTTTTAAACACCAGCCATTCAAATAGATGTGCGCAAACCTGTTTACTGGTTTCATATACATAGATTCATTAAAAGATCATGGCAGATAAAACTTCATGTACCGAAATCTTTCGAAATTCCACATTTCCCTTGCAGTTTCACGAATTATTAGTCGGCCGATCACTGGTTTCAAAGCACGTCACGAAATTCATTTTTTGCAGCCAATGCAATCGTCGGGAAAGATGATCTTCCTCTCACGCATTTGTCATCCCAGGAAAGCTGTCCCTTCCGTTCCAAAATCTTCTAATATTCGCTTAAAACACTAATGGAACTTTGGCCCACGTTACAATGTTTTTTCCCGAACTTTTTTACGGTTTATTATCATAGGGTCTCTGTGGGTCCCGTTTATCCGCATAGTCTACACAAAATTTTTATCGCTGCTCTCTGATCCATTCTTTTCCGAAAACGTCATTTTTTATCGAACCATGACGAAACAGTCCTAACATAGGATCAAAAACCTCAACTTTCTCTGCTATTTTCAGATTACTTTGAGCAAACGTTTTCAATGATTTTGCTCCATTTTGACATTGATATAACTCCTTGGAAACATCACTAATTTAAAAATCATCTCCAATCTTCGCGGAATTTTACCAAAATACAAATGAACTGTATGAAACGATAAAAACTTTTTTATTGAAATTTCTGTGCGTGCTCCGGGTTTCACCATCCCAAAGCCTAATAATGAAGCTTACGTACGTTAGTATTGATACATAATTAAATTCCTTTGCACAAATTTTACATTTAATAATTCACATATAGCAAAAGTGGATCTATAAAAGTGTGCTCAATAATTGAATAATCATATAACGCTACTTTATATAAATTTAAGGCTTGTCCACGAACTTAGGAAACCCTCGTACACTTTCGATTTTTTAAAATTAACTAAATGACCTTTTAAACACTTAATTTACAAGACCATCTACTTTACATATAATCATAATGATTATGTGTTGTTGTTGTTATTTGAGTGTAACCGAATGTTCTTCTTAATGAAACAGTTGACCTACTTCATTTGATGATGACGAATTTCACATACGATGAAAAATGACCACATGAAAGAGATTAAACACACATAAAAAGTTTAAATTAGAGTAAAACTATTAAGAAACACCTTACTTATTCACTAGTTTATCACCGTTAACATGGTGTGTTGTGTTTCTTACAAGTAAATCGCATTTAAAGGTGTGCACAGGTAACCCACTAAGTGTAATAGGTATTCATGTTACAAATATTGTTATTTCCAGTTTCATGAGACTGGACTTCGCTATAATAGGATTTGCTTGCTTAAAATATTCGAATTTGATATGCCAAATTTTGGAGACGTTTGTGAGAATTTACCTTGATGATCATTGTAAAGACAATAGTATAATTTCGGCTGAATGGAGTTTTATTTAAAATTTAGTACCTGGAACTATTCAAAATATCCGGTTACATTTCTGGGTGGTTTACTGTAAAATGTCAGGGTCAGAAGATAAAAATATTCGGTTTGAAAATATAGATCTAACAGCTTTATGTGGTAATAATATTTGGACTATATATATATAGACGTCACCAGCAAAACCCTATATATCACAATGACAAAAATGACATGAAACATGTCACTTCAATATTTTAACGTGATGAATTTATTATTATGGAAAATGATTCTATCTACTATACATATAGACCTTAATAATTGATTGAGAACGCATGTCTGTTTCAATCACATGATCTATATACCCGTAAGGTACTGTTCTGTCAAAGAAAAATACTGCATAATTCTGATCCTTTTATTTCTTCGACTGAAAAATATAGAAGAGGGTGTTCTAAGTTTCCAAAACTTGTGTCCAAACCTTTTGTATTAATTCAATTAAACATGATTTTTTTTTTATTCCTTCTAAAGTGGCATATTGCAATATGTCAAGCTTATAATGTGCTACTTTTCACTATCTATTGAAATTGAAAGTTGAATTTGAAGAAAACGAATAGTCTATTATAAAGAATACCGGGTAATTGAATACAGAATTGAGGAAAAGTCTGGGACAAACACAACCCCTGAAAACGCCAGAAGTGGGAACCAGGTCCTTAGAGGAGTAAGCATCCCCTGTTGACCAGTCCTACCCCGCCGTGAGTCTTCTGTCGTGATAACTGAGACTTTCGTTGTTAAAGGACAGTATGTAAAGAATTTATCAACAATTAGGATGAAACACGTATGAGTACATGGTTTTATTTGTAAATACGGCAATTAAAACGACCATAGAATTTGCGAAATGCTGATTTTAACGAGATAGTTGAAACCCTTGTTAGATCGATTTGGTTTTTTATTTGATACGCAAAACACGTTTTCGCATATCGAAATCACATGAATGAAGGTGAAAATGAAATACTAGAATTGCTACATAATTATGGGAAGTTGAAAGATATAATGATATACAAATGAACAAACGAAATATAATGATCAGCGATAAATCTCATATATCCTTAATAAAGAACACAAATTAAGAGACACGCAAACCAAAGCTGTGAAGATATATGTGATAGTAATATATTCTTCATGTTATCTTCAATAAATTACATGTAATTAAGTGCATACACACATTCATTCTTCTACAATGTAGCTGTCAGACCCGTGGTTCTGTCAACATTTGATTAGAAGACGAACAGTGTTCAAAGATAACGAACAGTGATCAATTCTCATAAATCGTATAATACAAATTAATAGTTGGGCAAACACGGACCCCTGGATATACTAGAGATGGGACCAGGTGACTAGGAAGAGTAAGCAATGCACAATGAAATAAAATATTGTACAACAGTTGCCAATCCGGTGACGCAAACAAACAAAATCAAGGAAAATCATAAATTCACATGCAAAAGCGGTGGATTGGTTAAAGCAACCATAAATGTTGCAAAATGCTGACTATAAACACGAGACTATTGAAACCCTGTAACACTCAAATTACTTGTCAGTAGCCTGCCTGGATTTAAAAAATTATCATGCGCAGAACATGCCCTTGCGTTGTCGAATCAACACCATGTGCAGGTAATAATAGAATATCGCTGCATAAATATGGGAAGATGATGATGGAGAAGCTGTCATAAAGTTGAGTTGTTACATTTTATGTAGTTTACCGTTAACATCTATGTTCAATAAAATATTCAAGTATGAAACAAATGTGAAGATAATGTGGTTTTTAGACGGGGTCACGTGACCCCGTCTATTGGTTTTACTGTTCAGTTAAAAGTGGCGCCGGGTAGCGCCTGAAATGAATCTACGCTAATAAAAAGAGTGCAGAATTTGCTTGGTCATATTTTGAATCATTTGAGAAATATGATCAGAAAACTACTTATATTGATTATTTGTAAAAATGACTTACATGTATGAGACATTTATGTGAAATGTGAACAAGATTATAAGATCGAAATTCATACTTTATTTACATCCGATCTATTATTTACGGAGTAGCCCGAGAAGATACGACTGCATCCGAAGTTTTTCATGTTATTGTAATGCGCATTTAAGTCGAAACGATGTAAATGCGGGGAATATTTTAGATTAACAAAGTTTTCTTTGTTGATCTAATCGTAAATAATTAAATTAATCTTGTTATGAAACGATCAACGAAAGTGCAAGAAAAACTGGCAAAACGGAGAGCACACTAAAATGGTAAATACAATATAACGATATTATTTATTCCATAGCTGTTGTGTTAAGTTGCTGTGTTTTTGTATGTGAAAAAAAAAAACCCGACAACAATATTAAGACAGTGTAAGAGGGTCCATGGGTCCATCGTTTACTTGAACAGCTGATCAAACGTTCGATTTGTTTCACGAATTTTAGGAATTATTTCAAGGAATGTCAAGTTCTGATTTTGTTGTGTTTTAATATATCTCTTATTGACCAAAAGAGAGGAGGAAGGAGAGAGAGAGAGAGAGAGAGAGAGAGAGAGAGAGAGAGAGAGAGAGAGAGAGAGAGAGAGAGAGAGAGGAGAGAGAGAGAGAGAGAGAGAGAGAGAGAGAGAGAGAGAGAGAGAGAGAGAAAGGGGGTGCATATTAATAGAATAAAACCGTTAGTAATTAATTGCTATCTCTCTCTTCTCTTCTCTCTCTCTCTCTCTCTCTCTCTCTCTCTCTCCTCTCTCTCTCTCTCTCTCTCTCTCTCTCTCTTCTTCTCTCTCTTCTCTCTCTCTCTCTCTCTCTCTCTCTCTCTCTTTTGTCAATAAAAGATATATTAAAACACAACAAAATCAGAAACTTGACATTTCCCCATTGAATAATTCTAAAATTCGGTGAAACATCGAACGGTTGATCAGCTGTTCAAGTAAACGATGGACCTATGGGACCCTTCTTACACTGTCTTAATATTGTTTTCGGGTTTTTTTTTTTTCACATTACAAAAACAGCAACTTAACACAACAGCTATGTAATAAATAATATGTTATATTGTATTACCATTTAGTGTGCTCTCCTCGTTTTGCCAGTTTTCTTGCACTTTCGTTGATCGGTATTCATAACAAGATTAATTAATTATACGATTAGATCAACAAAGAAACTTTGCTTAATCAAAATATTTCCCGCATTTACATCGTTCGAGCTTAAATCGAGCGCATTACATAACAATGAAAAACTTCGGATTGCAGATCGTATCTGCTCGGGCTACTCCGTAAATAATAGATCGGATGTAAATAAAGTATGAATTTCGATCTATAATCTGTTCACACTTTTCACATTAAAATGTTTCATAATGGTAAGTCAATTTCTTACAAATAATCAATATAAGTAGTTTTCTGATCATATTTTCTCAAAATGATTCAAAATATGACCAAGCAAATTCTGCACTCTTTCTTATTAGCGTTAGATTCTTCAGGCGCTACCCCGGCGCCACTTTAACTGAACAGGTAAACCAATGAGC
>CAJDSM010020634.1:0-23186 GCA_903981925.1 Ostrea lurida
ACAAAATATGTATCTTGTTTCCCAATGAAAAATAAATGTTATAATCAAATATTAAAACAATCAGTTTTTTACTATTCACTACTGCAGTGGCCCATGTCCTTGTAAATTAATCCACTATTATTTCCCTTAGTAAATCCACGTGTTGATATGTAATGCAAAATGTCCTTACTATATTTACATGTACTTAGCATCCATGCTTTGATGTAGATTTGGTAGGGTTTTTCAAAGTTTTCCTGGTTTTAGACACCTTCTCACACAAATATTTCAAGGAAGAAAACAATACTTTAAACAAAATTTTGTCGAATAGGGATCTACCTTAAATTTCCTTATGCCTGATTGTTAATGGTTTTAAAAATTACACCAAACATGTACAAAGGATACTACAGGTAGCAAATCATATTTACCAGGGTAATAATTTATTTAATCTTCATCAAGTTTTGTCAATCATGGGTATACTATACATAATAATTTTGAAAAAAAATATGTTAGATAAAGATATAACGAAATAACAGTACTTCCACATTAGAATTCCTTTCGTCAAAAGGCCCATGGATTTCTACAATCACTAATGAATGTATTGGTATATAATACATTTCAAGAGCATTGTAAAGAGTAAAGAAGTGTACCACGTATATATATATATATATAATTTTATATATATATATATATATATATATATATATAATATATATATATATATATCATATATGTAATATTTGTGTGTGTGTGTGTACTACTGCAGAGAAAAATGTAGGCATTTGATGGACGACAAGCCATGTAATGAGGCCATATACCCTGTCAAGAATGAGATGGGATACAAACATGGCTTCCATAGTTAACCGCTTCGTTAACGAATTGTTACTTGTTTTGCATTTATCCATCTTATATGCTTGAATATTCTCAAAAATATTTGTAAATTACATTTACTTACTTATTGATAATTATTACCAAAACTCCGCTCGATGACGTAATAACAATAATACGGTTTGCGTGTTTGTAAACAAGTTTACCGTTTGTGACGTCATAGTTGAAGACAGCTGCACATTTGGTTTTAGGCTAATATAAACGCAACTTGCTTAGATTTCACAACTTTTTTCACATTAAATGCAATTTAAAAATTTAAGAAATAAATACAATTGTTCTTTTAAGTTATTAGTTGAAATGCTGGATAAATGTTGTACATAATAATTAAGATTTCCTTCGCTCAACTTTCCTTTTCCCCCAGAGTTCTGCCCCTCTAGCTCCTTTGATTGTTCGATTTCAAATTGATTGCTCTGCAGTAGTACATATTCGTTATATGATTCTTGGCAGGGTATATGGCCTCATATTCCCTGTCAAAGGTGTACATTCTCCCTCGCCGGGCGGCTCGGGAGAATATAAAACTTTGAGGGGAATATGAGGCCATATACCCTGCAAGAATCCATATAACTAATAAATATATATTTTGTCATACTGCAAATTAGATTCTAGGAATTTGATATGGTTCGTTAGCCGTTATTATGAGACTATATTACCTTGCCTGAGACAGGTATTGATAGATCACGTGATCTTACTGTGCGAATACGTTGGTGAATGCTCCGATTTTGGACTCGCTTTGAACAATTCTTCATGTAGTCTGAAGCAATCATGTTTGTAAAGAATGTAATTAATGGCAGATGAACACAAGTTTGTAACAGTGCAAATGACAACAAAGAGATAGCAGATTCTCTGATAACAAAACAACGTAAAATTTCATGACGTATCGAATTTTACTTTCTAACAACGTCATAATAACACTTCGATCATTTGTCTGTGACGTGTAATTTTACTGTGACGTACAAAGTTCAGACTCGGTAATCCGTGACGTTACAACGTCACAGCTCAGATATTTGTAATAGAACAGATAGAGAGACCATGTGCAACTTTTATTATATTGATTGAAGTATGACAAATTGTATTACAGCTCCAGGCAGGTAATATGGGCTGATAAAAGTTGTCTGTGTTTCATATTTTCCCTCGCCTTCGGCTCGGGAAATATGAAACACAGAAACTTTATCAGCCGATATTACCTGCCTGAAGCTGTAATAAATAATATATATAATAATATATATATATATATATATATATATATATATATATATTATATAATATATATATATATATATATTATACAAAATCCCCTAATATATCGTTGCGAGCGTACAATTACTTCATTTAATTGTCGAGCTTAACCCATTGAAGCAAGTTATTGAGATTATTATACCTTTACTGATTTTTCACTATATAAAAGAAGGTGGTTAGATTTGGCTAATTCCCTGGAAATTGCCGTTGCAGGACTAATCCCGCGGCGCTTAGTCATATGAACTAATCCCTGCTTTGAGAACTAATTCCCAGCTACTCGTAATCCTCTAGACTTTGTCTTTTTAATACACAAAAAGACTCGAAATGGTTCGTCAATAGTTTTTTAGCCACGTGCCATGGATTAACGTACGTATTACGCTACGTCTATTGTTACGTCACAATGCTTTGTATGACACAATGCTTTGTAAACGCTGTTAGTAAACATGGGCGACAACTTCAACGGCAAATTAGGTTGGATGATTTTTACAACGATTTTTTGAGTGAATTTGGAAAATCTATAAACTAAGTCTCGTGATAGTGTAAACGCAAAAGTAAAATGTTTAGGTATCGTGTCTGTGTTAGAAAACTTGTATGCATCGAGAAATATACATGGATTTATTGAGTATTGAACGATAGCTAACGATTAAATGAACTGTTTTCGTTGAATTTTTTTTATCATTTTTCAATTTGATCGGTATAATAAACAGTTAACGTATATCACTGAGGGAGTTAGCAAGATCCAGTTCCCCTAGCCAGATTATTTCCCTCGGCTAACGCCTCGGATAGTCCTGGCTTCGGGGAACTGGAATCTTGCTAACTCCCTCTGATGATACGTTATACCTGTAATAATGTAAGTTATTGAAATTAAAAGTTTTATAAGATATGTAGCTAGAAAGGGAGAAGATCTGCAACTCAAACTTTCTTAAATCTTAAAATATCTATCAACTAATCTGAATGTAATATAAATGAGGATAGAGCCTTTCACCATAAATTGAAAAATTCATAGCTGCTAATTCATAGAGTGAAAATTTAAGATATCCTTCTTTTCGTTGAAAAATTCCAGATTCCTTATATGTACATGTAATTGCAACAATTGAGTCCTCATCTCAAATTGTGGAACATATGGCTCCTTGAACAACAAACTAGACCAATGTCATACAATGAAAGGTGTACTATATTTCTTAAGAAACTTCTTGATACATAAGTTGGTTCCATTAGAAGCATCGATCTACATCGTTAAAATCAGTACCTCCTGGATCAGATGAATATCAGAACCATTGTTTTATTAAACAACGAAGCTGTGCATGCGTAATTATGAAGAATTTGTCGAGTATCTTTGGATAAGTGACCATAGTATTTATGTAATGAAAATGAGCCATTTCTTTCAAAACATTTGTAAAGAAAAAACAACTTGTTCGAACAATATCATTTATGGATATTCATTTTCTCCAAACCTGCATGGAATATTTTTTATGAAGTGTTCTTCACGCGTTTCCCAGGTTAGGGTGGAGAGGGATTTTCATATAAATACTCTCTCTCTCTCTCTCTTCTCTCTCTCTCTCTCTCTCTCTCTCTCTCTCTCTCTCTCTCTCTCTCTCTCTTCTCTCTCCTCTCTCCTCTCTCTCTCTCTCCTATGAAACTGGATGCTGGGTATAAAATTTACATATGACTGAAAATTATTATTATTGATAGATGAAATGTCCGTCATTCTTTACGATGCGAAACATGGTGGACGACAAAGACAATGCTGCTTAAGATCCAAGCATTTTTCAACACCTGCCTGAGGCCGCATTTACAACATCAGATGGCCAGACAAAATACCAAATAAAGATTATGGGAGCGAGCGGGACAGGAGCCAGTGGCTGAACAGATTCTGCGGAGAAAGCTAGATCGGACATGCTCTTAGGAAAACCGAAGTCAGCGCTACACGCCAAGTCCTGACCTGGAACCTGCAGGGCAAGAGGAAAAGAGAACGGTCTCGCAACAGCTGGAGGCGAGATACTGAGCAGAAATTAAAGAACAGGGGATCAACTGGACAGGAGCAATGAGATTAGTTGTCAATGGCCTATGCCTATGGGCCTAAGTAAGTAAAATGTCGAATTAAATGTCATAGTATCTTGACTGATATCTAAGTAACTCTGACTTCTTTGGATTACGACTGCTATCTAGATAAATACCTCTATCTTCTTTCCTTGCCACACGTACCATTCACAGTCTTACTTTCTTCACTTGAGTACAGGCAGCTCGTTTGATTGGAAGTGTCAATCTGGATATGATCATGAGATATACTATTGCTTCACGTAGTCATCTTTACCTAGGACAAAAATATAATCACATTAATATTACGCAGCTTGACTTTTTGAAGTCACATTCAAATGTGGATTCTACAAATCTCTAAAGAACTTCTAGTGAATTTGATATGCCAGAACATTTCACATGTCAACAACATCAAAACATACATGACTTTTCAACACTTTACACGACCATTCCGCACAATAAATTAAAGACAAGGCTTTGTAACATTATAGAGAGTTGCTTCTTTGACAAAAAAGGAAATATTCTTATCCAGTGATCAGCCATTCAAAAATTTATTTTGTTTTACTCCACTCTGATTCTAGACACAAGTACTCTGAAGTTGATATTAAAGCAATGCTGGAGTTCCTCATTGACAATATCTTTGTAGTTTTTGGCAATCAGATCTTCTCCTTTATAAGCTGACCTATTTTTATATTCTCATGAGGCAGAATTCAACACAACCATAAAAAATGCCCGAAATGAGTTATGATGGAATAATGCTACATACATATGGGAAGTTGACGATGGGGAAGCTGAAATCGTCCCGTTTGTCATAAAGTTGAGTAGTTAGTTTGCCGTTAATGCCAATGTTCAATAAAATATCCAAGTACGAAGCAGACATGGAAGACTTTGTAGTGTCCTTTATTTCTAGTTCGTTGGGATATATTGAATCGACATATGAATGGAAATCATTATTATTGACAGATAAAACGTCATCAATATATCGAATTAAACGCCACAGCTAGAAATCCAACTATGGACTAGCTTTATAATCTTCTAATAACGTATTCAATATCCACAATGGAACAGAGTAACCTTTTGTGTGAGTGTGATGTTGCCCTTTTTGTTGGTTGATATAAGATACAAGTGAATGAAGAGTGACACCGTGTATGTTTGGTCATTTATATGCACAACGCTGGTCACAAGGTATTTTGTGATGTGAGGCTAAATTGTATGACAATTGAAGGAAAAGGTGAAGATGTAGAACAATCATCAATCTCATAAGTCCTAAACGGAATACATAATGAAAGTTGGACAAAGACGGCCCTTAGATATATCAGAGATGGGGTCAGGTGCCTAGGAGGAGAATGCATCCCCTGTCGATTGGTCACATCCGACGTGAGCTCATTGCCTTGATCCGATAAACAGATTAATCCGCTGTCAAATTCAGTGTATAAAGAACAGCTTAACAATTGTTACGAAACACAAACCATTATCCTAGTCAACGTGATTTGATATTTACAGTTTCCTTTTACCAAATAGTTTAATCACCTACATTCTGACACAAGGAAATTTAAAAAAAATAAAATAAAAAACATTCATCTAAGAGCGGATACAATTTGAAGGATCCTTCAAAATCCTCATCACAACCTGCATGCCAAGTACGTATGAATGTAACGGAAATTATTTTCGATTTGATTTAATAAAGGAAACAGATTGGTTTACATGGGCACTACTGAAGTAGTCTCTAGTGACATGCATATTTCTGAACGATAACATATATACATTGTATGTAAATATTTTGTATAGTTCTACAATCCCTATGATATGGGACGTCCAATCGCTATGTCGAACTCTAGCGATGTTCCTTTTATGACAACATTCGGTAATCACATGAAGGCACTTATCTGCGCTTAAAGACATACTTTATAAAATTTATGAATAATTGGGTTATATTATGATCTATTTTTTTTAGGGGGGGGGGGCAAAAATATCTTGATCAAGTGATTATGTTGGTATATTATTTTGATATAAATACATGTAACTGGCACTTGCTACTTAGTATATACAGGATCTCTCATGGTTCGTGGTTTTGATTTGATGATTATCCAACGAGTTGTGTGTTTTTTATCCCCGAGCCTTGGCGAGGGGATGTAAAACACACAACGAGTTTTAAAGTTTTAATCCCCTAGCAAACTAGAAAACAGTTGTAACATATTCATTCATGTAGTGTAAATAATGACAGGTTTGAAAGATCACATTCATGTTTTCTGCAATTAAATTGGCATGTTCATATTATGTTTAGACCGTCATTTTCGTACTAGATTTGATGAAGGGGTAATCCCATTTACTTTATTCTGACTAAGGGCTCACGGCGGATGAGACCGGTCAGCAGAGGATGGTTACTCCTCTTTGGCACCTGATTCTGCCTTCTGTTGTATTTATGTATAAGTAGGGATTCTAAAATCATTTTTATTGTTATTTTGATAATTGCGATTTCTTCTTGTAGATTAATTTGGTATCAAATCCATTAGTGAAATCTAATTGCGTGTCGAGGGAGTGCACTGGCACATGTTGTCGTTATCAACTTTGACACCTCTCTCTTGCTTCTCAGCTGCAGTGAAAATTTATGTTTACCAGTTATCAGATATGTGGTCAAATCTTAGGACTGGGTTTCATGCTTGTCATTCACTCATTTTCAAACTGTTAATAATATCGTAGAGCTTTATCCTGAATTTGCAGTTTTGTTTACTTTATTTCATTGGTTAATTTGTGATGCAAAGGGGCGGTTCTGTCAAAGTTGAAAACACGCTGTGAGTTTACAGGTAGTTCGAAATTTTTATTCAATTGTTAAGAAGCATTTATCTTATTTGTTCGTCTGTAATTTAGAAATTCAACGTTTGGATTATAATAAATTGTGATTTGTAATTTGTGAATTTGTGTAATTTGTGTAATTTGTAAATTGTGTTTTTAATATGGAACTTCAAATTAATTCCCCAAATTGAACTCTCACGGAACCCCATAATTACAACACTTCGCCTTTGTTGGAGATCCGTGTTGCCCTACACCTGACTTTGTATAAATGTGTTTTTGGGATTATGATTATGCTTAACACATTGATAACTTCGCCAATTTATTTTTTCTGACTGGGCATTGATCTTTTTGTATCTCCACATTATTAGGCTGTTGACGGATGACCTGAAAACTGTAATCTGTGAAAAACTTGCATCAGTTAATCTGTGCCCTGGCACCTACCGGCTTCCGTAAAATACTTGGATTTCAATTTTCAACGAGGTGAAATTAATAAATTATCCAGACACACATTTCAAGGGTTTTCTTGGAATGAAATATAATTTCTCCCAAAAGATATAACAATAAATAAAAAGATCCTGTAATTTATTCCTCTGAGAGTGAAGCAAATGACTGCACCTCTGGTCAGTTATTTTATTTCTAAACAAGACACCATGGTTTACCTTTTTAAAAACTTTACGGGGTGGGATTGCTAAATCGTGACGTCATTATTTCGCTTAAGTCAATGATTTTATTCAAGATTCGTCTACAGATGCCGGTGTAAAGAAGAACAATTATCTCCGTAGAATAATGACCGGTCATTATTCTACGTAGAAAAATTACCCTTTTGCCTGAAGAAAAAGTGTCATTTTCATAAAAATGACCCCTGTAAAATAATGACCCCTTTATAAATTTCATTGTTTCAGTATTTATTCTGGTTATGTGTAAGGTAGATAGTACAATATTGCCATTTTGATTGCAGTAAACATAGACATTTTATCATTTCTATTAAAATCATACTTAAAGGTAAAAAAAATGACGAAAAAGACGTTTTTTCTGGGTTTTTTTTTTGCTTTTCATCTATTTACACCGATATAGTTATCTCATCACAACGAGTTGTCTCATTATTATGAGTTAAACCACATTGAAGTGATTTCGATATACAAGTCTCTTTTTACCGAAATTCTGTCTATTAGTCATAAATGGACTTGCATTGATCTTTTTTTTTCTCCTTTACTACTGGACTAACGTTACTGGGCAGGAAAGTACATCCCACATAGTTCATACCTAAACTCTTGGCACTGTGTTACATGTAGGGGTTGTTGTTATTGTTGTTGTTGTTGTTTTCAACGGGGGTGATAATGAGTCATAATTAGTACTAATGGATATGTTATTCTTTATTTATCTTATTCTCAATTAGTGCATGTTTCGGCTAAACGAAGGTTTAAATTCAAACATCGCTTTTCACATTATTTAGGTAATAAAAGACAGTCAAATAGGGGGTTCTATGCAAAAGTTAATGCGCCATTTTCAGGAGCGACACAAATCCCAGATGCCAATAACTTACTCACTAAAATATTTTTTGCTATTTTTGTCTTGTAAATCCTTTTATTTAACTTAAAGATTAAGAACACACTAATGTTTGCATTATTTATCTAGAGTCAAATAGGGGATTTTGATCGAAGTCAAACGTGCCATTTTGAAAATGAATGAGGTTTTCATTTCAGGTTATTAATCCAAGTTGAAAGAGATTGAATAAAGAGATTGACAAGAAAACATTAACAGAAAATATTTTTAGTGAGTAAGTTATTGGCATCGGGGATTTGTGTCGCTTTTCAAAATGGCGTGTTTCACTTCGATCAGTACGCCCTATTTGACAGTCAATTTCATATTTTTGTTCCAAGTTGAATAAAAGGATTAGAAAATATTTTAGTGAGTAAGTTTTTGGCATCAAGGATTTGTGTCGCTCCTATAAATGGCGCATTTACCGTACTTTTGTATAGAACCCCCTATTTGACTGTCTTATGTTAGCGAACATCGTCGGATACCCGCGGGTGATATCGTCTTAAGTAGAAGACGAGATCACCCGTGGGTATCCGACGATGATTAGCTAAATAACTTGAAAACGAATGTGATTTCCATTGCAGGTTGTTAATCTAAGTTGAATAGAGATTAACAAGAAAATATCAACAAAAAATATTTTTAGTGAATAAGTTATTGGCATCGGGGTTTTGTGTCGCTCCTAAAAATGACGCATTTACTTTTGTATAGAACCCCCTATTTTACTGTCTTATACGATCTAAGTAATGTGAACATCAATATGGTTTTCATTTCAGGTTGTTAATCCCAAGTTAAATAAAGAGATTGACAAGAAAACATTTTTAGTAAGTTAATTGCATCGGGGATTTGTGTCGCTCCTAAAAATGGGGCATTTAGTTTAGTATAGAACCCCGTATTTGACCGTCTTATATTAGCTAAGTAATGTGACAATGAATGTGTGTTTCATTTCAGGTTGTTAATCCAAGTTGAATAAAGAGATTGAAAGAAACAAATGATGGTAATATGATGTCCTTGCTACATATCAAGTTTCTTCAAAATCGGATCAGTAGTTTCAGAGGAGTTGCGCTTACAAGGTTATTCATGAGGATTTAAGGCAAATTTATAAGTTCAAACGGCCATAACTCCCACAAAAATTAGAGGATCAAAATTTCCTGAGAATATGCACAACTACATATTTTAGTGAGTAAATTAGTGGAATCGGGGATTTGTGTCGCTTTTCAAAATGGCGTGTTTGAGCAAGATCAGGATCCCCTATTTGCCAGTCGTCTAACAGCTAAATGTAAAAGCAAAAATAACGAACAGTGAACAATATCGTGAGTCCCAAATAGAATACAAATTCACAAATTGGGCAAACACGGACCCCTGGACACACCAGAGGTGGAATCAGGTGCATAGGAGGAGCAAGCATCCCCTGTTGACCGGTCACACCCGCCGAGAACCCATAGTCTTGATTAGGTAAACGGAACAATCTGTAGTCAATTCAGTTGTGAAAAACGGCTTAACAATGGCTCTAAAACACATCAGACAGCATTTGACTCAATGGTAGGTCAAATTGGTAAACTAACTTGTTATAACGATCATAGAAATTACGAAATGCTGGCTGTAAACGTGATTGTTGAAGCCCCTGCAAAACAACTTGTCTGTTAGTAGCCTGCCTCCATTCAAAAACTGATCATACGCAGAACAAGCTCTTGTGTATCGAATAAGTTGAGAGACATACCAACCGTATGCAGGTTATGATGGAATATTGCTATATAAATATGGGAAGTTGACGATGTAGAAGCTGAAATCGTTCCGTTTGCATAATTGCTGAATAGTTAGTTTGCCGTTAATGTCAATGTTCAATAAAATATCCAAGTACGAAGCAGACGAAAGACTGTGGAGTCCTTATTTCTAGTTTTGCTGAATAAAATTTGAATCAAACATATGAATGGAAATCATTATTATTGATAGACAAAATGTCGTCAATATATCGAAATGATTGAATTAAAGACCATCGCTAGGATTTCTTCTCATGTAGAAGCTTTTGAATGAATTCTGCCTCATAAGAATATAAATATAGGTTAGCTAATGAAAGAAGGCACAATTCGTGCCCATTGGAATTCCAACAGACTGTTGGAAGACCTGATTGCCAAAAACTACAAAATTTTGTCAATGAGGAACTCCAGCATTGCTTTAATATCAACTTCAGAGTACTTGGTGTAGAATCCGAGTGGAGTTTAACAAAATATTTTTTGACGAATGATCACTAGATAAGAATATTTCTTTTTCCATTTTTGTTAAAGAAGCAAACTTTCTATAATTACAAAGCCTTGTCTTTAATTTATCGTGCGGATGGTCGTGTAAAGTGTTGAAAAGTCATATGTTTGATTTTTGATATGGTGAAAATTTCTGGGATTTCAAATTCACTAAACGTTCTTTAGACTATTTTAGAAACCACATTTGATTTTCACCACTTCTGGCGTATGTAGTTTCACAATACGTCTGAAGTTGCTTCTTGAGAGTTGTCAATATTTTCTTGAGGGGTAAAGACAGGGGCTTGGTGGAACATTTACTAGATACAGCAATATACCTTTGTTTGTAAGGGTTTTTATGAAGTTTTGGAATCCAGTATAAGGTTACGGTAGTTCATTATTCTCTCCGTCCCATGACTGGGATATTAAATGTGTTTAAAACTGAAGCATGATTTGAAAGAATTCGTCTTTTGAAAGGGCAGTAGGAGTGTAAGTACGATTACCAAAGTGGAGTTAATACCAAGTTCGTTTAAAATGCAGTTTTAGTAATGAGCCTTACAGACAAAAAAATATTGTTACAAGCTTTGTCAGCTGGAACCAGAACATATTCCTCATGTAACCTATCTAATTCATTGATCACTTCCGGTTTACGAAAAACAGAAGGATAATGGTACGGACTTTGGTACGTACATTGTCTAAAACGGGATTTCAATTTTTTTCTTATACTTTTAATCCATTCTTATAAGGTATCAAGTTCTTTTTCATATTTGACCCATTGTCTGGCATAATCTTCGACAAAATTCATAATGGAGATAAAGTTATGTCGCCAATTAGATGATCGAGGTTCTCTGAATTTAGGACCTTTTAAAATATGTTATCTTAGATCATCATTTTCAACTATATTTACATCACCTGTAATGATATGTCCAGCCGGACTATAGTTGAACGAAGAAGAACAAGAACAAGTGAGTGGATTAAGTATAATATTGTCAATATCTAGGCACTGCAGAGTTTGCTTGTACATTTGTAGTTAAAACGTTTGGATGCAATCGTGGAAGTATATTTGTAGGAAATGCAGGGTGGAGACTTGAATTGAAAATATGCAGGAATACAGGACTGAACTTTTTTATGACGAAGAATATTGCTTATGTTTACGGCATCTATTCCTTTATTAGTGAATTTCAGCTTTCGGTGGTAACATTCGGAAGGGTTACTATCCGTAATCCGCGGTGGTTTAAAGAACCTGTGATGGGCAACATCCAGAATCATAGCATTCAGCCTATATCATGGTGTTGAAAATTTCAAGTGTGGACTAGCTTAGGCATCTTCTAATAACTTGTTCAAAACTCTCAATGGAACAGAGTAAAGTTTTGTGCGGATGTGATGTGGACCTAATTGTTGGCTGACGTAAGGCAAAAGTGAGTGAAGAGTGACATTTTGTATGTTTGGTCTTTGATATGAACGATGCCCATGACTTCGTTTACGTCTTTGAGCATATGGAAAAAGTCTCATCACATTAACAATATTCCCCATTGGACTAGTCAAATTTCCTACATTTTGTACATTATCATTGCAACCATATGGAAATGCAGTGCCCAGCGTCTTGATCCATTGATCTTCTCGTTGTCTACGAAAAGGGGTACTTAAAGTGGGATTGTTTGTATGATGGTAATTTTTTTTCTAAAATTCTAACTTTCATTGACAAGATGGAATGGTCAAGGGAATTTAAAAGATGTTTGTACAAAAGTTGGTTTCCATCATTATTAATTTGTAATCTATGCCCCGATATTATTTTGTTGAGTGACCCCTTCGTTTCCCCAACATAAATCAAACCACAGAGGGTACACTCAATTGCGTAGATAACATTAGAAGATTTGCAGGTCAAATTTTCGAAGGTTTTGAATAATGCGAAAAAATAGTGTTTTTATTCTAAGTTGAATAAAAGGATTGGCCAGAAAAAATTAACAAAAACTATTCTTAGTGAGTAAGTTAATGGCATCGGGGATTTGTGTCGCTTTTCAAAGTGGCGGGTTTGAGCTAGATCAGAACCCCCTATTTGACAGTCGTCTAACAACTAAATAATGCAAAAAATAGTGTGTTTTTTAATTTCATATTGTTATTCTAAGTTGAATAAAAGGATTGGCCAGAAAAATTAACAAAATATATTTTTAGTGAGTAAGTTATTGGCATCGAGGATTTGTGTCGTTTTTCAAAATGGCGCATTTAGTTTTCTGTAGAACCCCCTATTTGACTGTCTTATATTAACTAAATAATGTGAAAATGAATGTGTTATTCATTTCAGGTTGTTAATCTAAGTTGAATAAAGAGATTGACAAGAAAATATTTAAAAAAAAAATGTTTTTTGTGTGAATAGTTATTGGCATCGGGGATTTGTATCGCTCTTGAAAATGGCGCGTATACTTTTGTACAGAACCCACTATATTTGACTGTCTTATATTAGCTCTTGTAAATGGTGCGTTTGACCAAGATCAGGACCCCCTGTTTAACAGTCATCTCACAACTAGAGAATGCAAAAATTATTGTGTTTTTCATTTCGGGTTGTTAATCCAAGTTGAATAAAAAGATTGACAAGAAAAACAAATTAAGAATAATTTTAGTGTATAAGTTATTGGCATCGGGGATTTGTGTCGCTTTTAAAAATAGTGCGTTTGAGCTGGATCAGGACCCCCTATTTGACTGTCATCTCACAACTAAAAAAATGAATAATAGTTTAAATCACAGTGATATCCAGTGACACTGATCAATTATTCAAGTGAACGTTAAAGAGAAAGTTAGTGATGAATGAAAAATAAGAGTTCTTCCTTACCTCATCCCTAACATAAGAGTTATATAGGTCATCCCCAATCCATCCCTAACGTTGAATTCTATAGCGTCTATATTTAGACCGGAGATTTAAAGTGGAGTGAACTTTTGACAATTTTTTGCGTATGGAATTCAGTCATAAAGTATGATGAAAGATGGCAACAGCCTAAACATAATATCTTCAACAGTTTATTTTTAGGAAGTTTTTTTTTAAATTTGTGTTCAAAAACCGAGAAAAAAATACGTTTTTGTCCTAACCCTTCCATTACATACAAACTATTTGTATTGAAAAGTTAAGGCAGAATGTATAGTAGATGAAGACAATGAAAACAAAATTCTATTCAGTGTACTATTATATCATTTTGATGAAAAACATGAAAAAAAAATCAATCAGGAAATCGTCTTCACATCATATCAGGCTGGAAAAACCCATTGAAATGTTTGTAATTGAAAAGCACATATGTTAACAAATAATATGCAAACCAAAATTTGAATAAAAGTTTAAAAAGGAACACATGATATTTTTCCCCAAAAACCTTGTAATGAAATATCCTTTAACAAATGTTACCCTTCTTGAATGTATAGGAATAAAAAAGCAAGGCAATATTTTGATTACAATTTAATAAATTTCCAAACCTAGTTTTTCTATGGCACATCTGGACATTTTGGAAATAAAAGAGGAGTTTGACCGTTCTCTTGCACAGAGTTGTCGGTCCTTTCTCTCCCTTACATCTCTGTCAACTCCCGTTTTACAAGATTTTTGTAAAAACTTTGAAAGAATGGAAAAACACTACTCGTGAGTGTTCATTACTTTGTAAAATATTAAAAAAGAAAATAATCAAATAACTTATTTGTTATCATTGGTCTTTTTTATTTTTAAACGTTTGTTAGAAAACTATTTTGCGTTTAAACGTTTAAAAAAAGTTATAAGCCAAAGATAACAAATAAGTTATTTGATTGCTCTCTTTTTTAATATTTTACAAAGAAACACGGACTCGCCTGTACATGTATGTGCTAAAAATAGTAAAATGTGAAAAACCACTTTGAACACAAACATTATATATACGTTCTCACATTATTCTAAAAAGCATGGATTGGAAGGAACATTTGAAATATATTTATTTTGATATGAAAAACCTCATAAGTTATTCGGGTCCGACCAAGATTTATCGTTATCTCAAAAAAGAGGGAAAGTATAAAGTTGGGTAGTCAGCCATAAAGCAATGGCTACAAGACATCGATGCTTACAGTCTTCAGCGGCCGAACAGGCACAATATTAAAACCGACAGAGTCATTTCTCAAGGAATAGATTTTCTTTGGGACGCAGATTTAGCTGATGTCAGTTCCCTTTCCAACGAAAATGACGACTTGAAATTCATGCTTGTAGCCATTGATGATTTTTCTCAATATGCATAGGTTAGACCTTTGAGTAATAAAAAACACGACAGTATAATCGATGCTTTGAAACATATATTTCAAGAAGGTAGAATTCCTTCTGAGCTGCAGACGGATAAAGGATGATAATGGGTCAACAGATGGACCAAGCAGTATCTGAAGAAAAAACACGTACATCATTTTGTGACACAAAATGTCACTAATGCTAATAATACAGAAAGGTTTATCAGAACGCTGAAAATCATGATGTATCGCTACTCCTCCATGGCACCTGATCCTGCCTTCACTTTTGTCGAAGGTCCGTGTTGCCCTACACTCGATTTTGTATGTGTTTTGGGACTATGATTGCGTTTGATACTTTGTTACTTCGCCATTTTATATCGTACATACAGTTACGTTGCGGTTTTACAAGACATCGTTCGAAATTATAACAACCGACCACACAGCGCAGCTAGGTAGTGTTCCCCGAGAAAAATCGCAGTACTGTACTTAATGTACTCCAGTGCTCTTCGCGGCATCTGACGTCACAATGCAAAAGTGCGTCATAATGTATACGTGATAACGTCATATCGTAGGGAAAATGTCATAATATTAGAGTCTCTTTTAGTCTTTATTTACTACGGCTAACAAAAGATCAAATGTATTCGTGTAAAATTTCACGTGAAATTATTATACAATTCACTTATCCTTAGTATTGCATCACTCTCAAATTCTCGATATTCATCATGCGCAAATATAATGTCTACATTATATCGCGACCTTGAAATCGCCCCTTTTCTGCATCTTTACAATGGACTCATTTGCATAAAGAGGGTTATCGCCTGTAAACAATGCGCCAGTTTCACGATACCTGCTACAGTCAGTTACAACATTTTTTTGGAATATAGATTCTGCATTTATTTATATTTTTGGAAGTGTTGGGAGCGACTTCTTACTTATATATTTAAGGTACGGTATCTAAAAGACTGTGGGCAACTACGGTAATTCGCGGAGGGCTGTCAATATGTTGTATTGATTTTTACCATTTTCAGAGAAAAGTATGCACTTGCTCTCCTAACTTTTCATGTTAAGAATTTTTATATCTTTTTGAGCTTATTAATAAATTATCCGCTGGTAACACGCATATTGTGAAAATTTGGCATGTAAGAAGGGCCTGTTGATGTTTTCCAAAAATAAAGTGTTACGTAATCATAGCAGACGTCACGGGTAATTAGTATGTGGGAAATGTATGATAAACCCGGTCGCAGTCGAGGTATGGGAAGTATGGTCTCGATATTTAACCGATACAATTAAAATTGGTATTGTGAATTTGAGGTGTAATTTCACACCAGATTATCACTGCATTTCTTATGGAGACCTTAACGTAATTGCGAGGTCCCTGAACAGTCTGTCTTGAAGAAATGTGAACAACAGAAATGAAGCTATCCTGTGGAAGAGAAACTATATATATATATATATATATATTTTGAAACCCACTGTGGTACAAAAGAGTATAACCCACACAAACGATTCAAATTCAAAGTGGGAGACTATGTCAGATTGTCGGGAATCAAGCACACTTTTCAGCGAGACTACGAACAAAAATGGACGGAGGAAGTCTTCATTTTTCACAGAAGATTTTTACGTCAAGGAATACCAGTATAAATTATATACGGTACCAATTTTTATGCACCAGATGCGCATTTCGACAAATTATGTCTCTTCAGTATAAAATGGCGAAGTAACAAAGTATCAGTGATGCTCAAACCGAAATGTTGGAAATCCGAAACATGAAAGTAAAACTTTATAAAAGTGTTCAATGTAGTGTAGTAGTATACAAAGATCCCATTGACGGAACGTTTTATGAATCAGAACTACAGAAGATTAACAAAACAAGAGACGACTTATGGAAGGTAGAAAATTTACTGAAGAGACGCAAGCTCCGAGGTCAGACGGAAGTTCTTGTCAAATGGCAGAGATATCCAAAGAAATTTAATTCCTGGGATAACGAGGATGAATTACAGAATATATAAACGGATAAAGTGAACTTTCATTCATTCTATATAAATTGGCGAAGTAAACAATGTGTTAAATGTAATCACAGTCCCAAAAAACATATATATATATATATACAAATGTATATAATCAAGTGTAGGGTGGTCATCAACTTCAATTTCCAGCGGGCAACATCGTGCTCTGTTTGCCAGCGAACATTTTCCAGGTACGACATGAGGAAGCATGAACGTATTGCTCATAGAAAAAGTCAACCATATCCTCAGATAACTGAAGCGTATCCTCCTCCTCCTCCTCCTAGCTCATCCTTCTCCTCCTCCTTAGGAATTGCCTCCTCTTCAAGACGACGCTCCTCCTCCTCAGTTTTCTCCAATGAAGCCATCGGAAGTTGATAAGTTCAGATTCATCCATCCCTTCACAATGATTGTGGCAGGACCGACGATGTCAGGAAAGTCCACATGGATCAAGGAACTATTAATTCACAATGACCAACTCATAAGCCTAGTACCAGAGCAAATCTTGTGGATTTATAATTGATGACAACCCCTATATGAAGAGCTGAAGTACTGGATTCCGGGAATAATATTTATTCAAGGTATCACAATGGATATTAAATCGGATTCGGTTATCAACCCTCGTGAAAGAACTCTTTAATCATTGGCGGCATGATGAAGGATGCAACCTAAGACAAGGAGATCTGCGAGCTGTTTACGGAGGATGCATATTATTGGAACTTGAGTATGATCTGTATCGTGCAGAATTTGCTCAAAAAAGGAAATGAAAATCAAACAATGAGCTTAAACAGTCAGTGCATAGTTCTGTTTAAAAATCCCAGAGATCGACAACAGATCGGAATCCTAGCACGACAGATGTATCCTGGAAATGCTAAGAAGCTTCTAGACGTTTATGAAAAAAGAGTACCAATCCCTTACGGAGCACTTGTGTTAGATTTGAAGCAAACGACACAAGAGTCAAAGCGATTTCAGACGGATATATTCGAACCCTATATAAGAGTACGTAAAAACTCGGGGCATCATTTGACTGCAGGGCATCAAACAGAGAAGACGTTTCCATACTTCCCGTCTTAACAACAATACTCTTCACACAAACAATCAAAGGTAGGAGATGGCTAGCCAAACGCCATGCCAGGATTATTATGAAAACGTTTGTCGTCTTATCAAGGAAAACCGATGGGGGCTGCTGATAATCTGAAAACCTATCCTTGGCCATAGCAACTAGTTACAAGAAACATGCATCCTGACGAGAAATACTCATCATGTACCGAATGTGGAACCACGTTTGCCAGCTCTTATGATTTACAGCGCCATGTTAAAAATGGTTGTCCAATGGAAGAAAATTTAGATGAAAACGACACCATGTCTGATGTCAGTGACGAGGATGACGACGAAGGATTCACTTCCCTCGTCAATGAAGTATGGGAGGAAAATCAATCTCAGTTCCATTGGAAAGGTATGCAAAATTTTCTGGTCTAAAACTCAACAGTGCAAAAACAAAAATTGTTTGGATAGGTTAAAAAAAAAATTCTGCTGAAGTCTTCCATCACTCCAGATGGAAGCTAGATTGGGGGGCAACAAAATTTTCTTTATTAGGAATAAATTTCTCTGCAGACTTGGATGAGATAGAGGACATAAATTTTAAAGAACAATTACCAAAAATATCTGCAATGATCCAACAATGGAAACGGCATATTCTCACATCCATTGGACGAGTAACTGAACATTGCAAAAACTTTAATCATCCCAAAACTTAGCCATCTATTTATCTCATTGCCAGGTCCCAGTTTAGAAATGGTTTTTCTAGGTTGACACCAAAACGAAATTGCGCTTCCAGATTCATAGGGGATCAAAACTGTGATAAAATCAAACGTGCAGTTATAACACGCATCAATAATTGGCTGTCTCAATATGGTAAATCTTAAGAATTTTATACTCTCATTAAGATGTACATGGATCCAAAGGGTTATTAAAGGTAATCACTCATGGTTAAGCATTTTTGAATAATTTACGGACATGATGTCATAGATATGCTATTTAATACAGGTAATGATTATGTATTGAAACTTTTTGAAGTGTATCTACAAACAAATTTTGGAGAGATGTTTAGAATCCTGGCTATCTGTAACTTCAGATTGTTTTGACAGGCTAAGCTTACACATTCGGAGATTCTATCAACCCCAGTAGAGTTCAATTCATGTAGTTACAGTGAACGGAAAGAGTATTTTTATCAAAGATTGGTATGATGTAGGTGTGAAAATTGTAGATGAGAATATCATTGTACAACAGAATGGTCTTTTTTATACTTGAGAAAAATGTGCTGAAATATATAAGATCCATCGTATTTGTTTTATGAAATATAATAGTACAGTTAGTGCAATTTCAAAGTTTCTGAAAGGGACACAGTTTTCCAGAGATGGTTTTATAAGGTTACAACGCCCTTATTTACCGATGCCATACAACATTTTGTTGTTGACCAATAAATGCCCCAAATCTATTTATAAAATATAAATTCAAACAATGTGGAGCCAACTGCTTTTTAAAAATGGAACTTTGAAATGCGATTGACAGGATATACAGAAGTAGAGTTAAAAGATATATTTAAAGTGTGTTTTAACTTATCTGCCAGTTCTCCATCCAGTGGTTACAGTACAGAACTTCACATAGAATAGTGCCTGTTAGATATTATCTTAAAATAATCAAACTTATATATAATGATATTTGTACTCTGTGTAATAATGAATGTGAAACTACTCTGCATGCATTTTTCATGTGTGAAAATGTATAAAATATTTGGAATGATCTTAGTCTACATATATTAATACTACATCTAAACGTATAGGTTTTAATGCCAAAAATGTAATTTTTGGAGAAGTACCATTCAGCTATCAAAGCTTAGTTATAAACTTTATAATACTATATGCAAAACAGTATTATTTTAGCTGTTTCAAATGTGGAAAAATGCCAAATCTAATTGGATTGATTAATTTTTAAAAAATGAATTATAATGTGAAAAATATATATCTGTTAAAAATTCAACTGTTGATAAATCTAATTCTTTCTGGGAACAGTGGAAAGCTGTGTTGGAAATTTAACAACATTGTTTTATATATATTTATTCTTTCTATCAATACGTAACATATAATACAGTGCACATATTCAGATCTAAGGGCTGCATCTGTGGTGTGTTTTTTTCTCACATAGCATGTAAAAGTAATACATTTTTCTTTCGAATCTGTATGAGTGAGTTTAGTGTGCAAGTAAGTGTGCGAGAACATTTCTGTGCAAATATCAATTTTGATTGGACAATGTATGTAATATGATATATTACATATATCGGTCGCTATAATGACCTTGTTTGCGATTACAAATTATCACTAAATCATATGTTGACTGATTTGTTTCATACCCTTTGTTAGACTGTCATTTTCATACTAGATTTGACGACGGGTAACCCCGTTTACTTTGTTTCGACTACAGGCTCACGGCGGGTGTGACCGGTCAGCAGAGGATGCTTACTCCTCCATGGCACCTGATCCTGCCTTTGCTTTCGTCGAAGGTCCGTGTTGCCCTACACTCGATTTTGTATGTGTTTTTGGACTATGATTACGTTTGATACTTTGTTACTTCGCCATTTTATATATATGCAACACAGAAATAAAGCATTATAAAAAAAAAATCCAGTTCCACAAAAAACTTGATCACCTTATGGAGAAAAATCCAAATTTCTCCAAAACAGAGGCTCGAGAGGAATTTTAAAGCGAAATGATGTTACCCGAGGACAGAAACTTACTTCTTAAGAAGTACAAAAGAATTCTTTTATTTTTTGCTTAGTTGAAACAAAGCAAACTCCACCGCAACATCAAGAAAGAAGTATCCACCTTCATGGAGACTAAGGACATAAATATGGAAAGGACATTTTCCCGTGTTCTTAATAAATATAGACATGAATTTGAGCAGCTGTTGGAGGCCGCTGATAGCTTTTACCATGAGAAATCCGAGGAAGAGTCTGGCGACGAGCAGATGGATGAATAATTTACATACAAGTGACTTTACATTATGAATCCAAAATAAAACAAAGTCACTGTTTAAGTTTACTTCTTTATTATTAAATCAACATGCTGTATGATGACAATATATTTACAAATTGTGTAAAATGCATGTATCACACTCAAAAATGTACATAATCAATAAATTATGACAAATTAGATTACGTTTAACCCAATGTTACCTTCGCCTATTTGTATATGTCTTGTTATATGATATTTTCAATATTCGTGGTCTTACGCAGGACTATCAAATGGTGGTATTTTGTAATGACCATGAGCCAAGATGTGTATCCCAGAGTCTATAAAAAACCGTTTGTCATCGTTGTTTCACATACAGATACAGAAAACAGTTGATGGTTGCATCTTCTGATCATATTCATGGAATGGTGCATGGAGCAATGATCCAAAAGGGCTTGCTTATAAGCCTGATGTTTTTAAGTGTTTGTCAATTACAGACTTTTTGACTCCTTTACCCGTCTTCTCCGAGCCATCATATGAAAAACTGTACATCTTAGGTCTGAAACCAATGAATTCGTCGATCGGTCTCCCTCCACACTCATCCTTCATTTTTCCGAGAACTTTTGCTTTTGAGCAAAAAAAGTGAGTTTTATCAAAATTACTGGTATCAAAATGACATTTATGATTGAACATATCTTGATGAAAATAATATGTCTCGATTTCATAACAGAGACAATATCCGTGTCTGTAAACAGAAGACTAGTTTTTTCTCCGTAGGTAGATTTGGCAAAATCGTAGCGAAACTCAAAACATGAGCAGCTTAGCTAGGTCAAGGATGCAAAAACCAGCATAAATGGGGCGATTAAGAACGATGTTGGTTTTCCTA
Source organism: Ostrea lurida (assembly GCA_903981925.1). Lineage (NCBI taxonomy): Eukaryota > Metazoa > Mollusca > Bivalvia > Ostreida > Ostreidae > Ostrea > Ostrea lurida. The sequence goes on from CAJDSM010020634.1 coordinate 21,818, forward strand.
AGATTGACGACCATTAGGTCTTTATTGAAGATCTTAAAAGACTGGAAGTTTATCTTTGCACATACTTTTCGCAATCTGTTCTTGGTGTACCAATTCAACATTCACTCTCTTTCTCATGGTTTCCATTGTTTTGTCGAATACTGAATTATTCATGAGTTTATAAAAATCTTTTTCAAAGTCGGTTTTAGCCTAAGACCTTTTCCAGGTATTAAAGTCAATATAAGATTTCATCAAAGGAGATTGTGTGAATTCTAAAGCCCTGTGGATTTTCGACAGCACAAGGCATTTGGACAAGTCATATTTTAAATTCCAATAGTGTGTCACGTATTTTTTCTTGTCACGGATTTTAGGGGCGAGTTTGGGGCATTCCCTTTGATATCTAACTTTTCTTTGAGCTTGACAGTGTGTGGAGACAGCATGTCGTTAGTGATGATTTTGTTTTCTGGAGCCAGGGGATAATCACTATGTTCATGGAATCTGCATATTCTAAATCCACCTCTAGTACATGTATATATATCCGGTGTCTGAGTCATCTGGGACAAACATGACATCAAGCCTTTCTATTTGTTCTGGCGTTCACCAGGCAGTCTCTCTCGGACAGGGGCATCGACATACTTGTACCGTAAAGGTCATTCATATCTAAATAAGTATGCTAAATTTTCGGTTGTAAAAAGTCAGAATTCGGTACCATAGGATTATTAGCTTTAGCATATTTCTTGGAGATCATAGATACTTCTCCCCTGATTCCCTGTTCTATTAACAAGACCATGTCAATGTCGTGAAACAGCTATAGTTTAACTTTTGTCATTTTAACATCGCCTTCCAAGCTAGTCCGGGTGAAGTATTAAAATGAGCAGGGTCAAGATGATAGGATTCTAAACATAAGTCCCTGAAGTTCTCAAAAACGTCAGAGAGTATCAACACATCTGTTTTCAGATGAAGATCATGATAATCTCCCATATTTAACATGTGGAAAGTTTCCCACACATTTTTCGCATGAATATAATCACCTTCTGAGATGTCAGACTCAGACAGCTTGTTGTAAAACGCTGTGATGGGAGAAAACTCTTGGTCATCAAAGCGATTCCAAGAGGACATGCAGTCATAGGGATAAAACCCTTTTCTGAGGAGGAGATTTTTCTCAACCTCCGACGGGAAATGTCGTGTTAAGTTTTGAAATCTTTATGCCCCTTCTTTAGCTACGTTTGTCACTAGAGTGTCAAGAGAAGCATTCAAAAATTGTAATGAATCTATGATCCGGAGGTTGTCGAGTGAAACACTGATATATTTCTCCATGTTGTTGGGGATGCTCGGAATTGTGTTGTCTTTAAATTTTCCTACCGCATTCATCATATGATGAAGATCATAA
>CAJDSM010020636.1:13011-23364 GCA_903981925.1 Ostrea lurida
AAATGTTACTGCTCTTAGGGTTTAACATTGTGCCGAGAGATAAAAAGAAAATATCAACGTCTTAGGTTTAAACATTGTGCCAGAGATAAAAAGATATATCAAACGTCTTAGGTTTTAACAATTGTGCCAGAGATAAAAACAAGAATGAATCAAAGGCGTCCTAGGTTTAACGCGGCCCAGAGATCAAATGAATATTAGAACGTCATTAAGGTATTATAACGCGGACCACACAAGAGATCAAAGGATATCTTAAAAACATCTTATAATCATGACCGGCCGCGCCAGAGATTCAAAAAGATATTAAACCCATCCATATTGACGTTTAACGCGGACGCCGAGATTCAAAGGATACTTACAAACGACTTGGTTTGTAACGCGGCGCCAGAATATTGATAAATTAATTCCTTTAGCAAATTGCCCTGAATAACAAAATATAATGTAACCGAATGTTGCAAAAACCAAACTTGGACACCCCCTCAGGATTTGACCCGTGAAAACATTCCAATGCATGTGTGCCCCATGGCAACTCACTTTTGCTGTCAAGCATATTATGCTAGGTAAAGACCCGGGTGACCATCGTTGGTAAGATTGTCCTCATTGTCATTACGTCACCTATCAATGACCGCCATGACTTCTGACCAGGCCTACCTTTGGCTACAAAATATGGTCAATTGTCAGCTACATAAGTAATATTACATCACACGCACCGCCAGGTACAAAAGTATTGAGGTAGTCATTTTCCCACTTGTCAACTTCCGTGACTTGCCCAAACGAAACACGAGTTGAATCAAAAAGCCATTATAATACACGAATTAAAATCTGCCATTGATAAAATCACCCAATGATGAATCGTTCAATAACGATAACAAAAGAGAGTTCCTTCATATAATTAGTTAACCAATTCGCCAGCTAAATATTTAAAATTCAATCTTCAATATTTCCCTCAAAAATCCTTATACGTTGAGTCATACATTTAAGGATATGATGTCTCGTTGTTTAACGTCCCACTCGAGAATATTTTCCTCATATTGTCACACTAAGCAAATAAAAAAAAAAACAGCCCAAAAAAGAGACGTCACAATGCCGGTGACAGGCTGGGCTGAAATTGTAGGCCATAGCTCATGCCTTTGAGCAGGGAGGGATCTTTATCGTGCCACACCTGCTTGTGGACACGGGCCTCGGTTTTTTGCGGTCTCATCCGATAGGCACCGCCCCATTTAGTCGCCTCTTACGGAAAGCGACCTATTCTAACCCGGGTCCCCACGGGGGAAGTCAACTTATGATGTAACAACATGCTACCATATGTTAACCCCCAGTTCCGATATATATTCCCCATCGGCTCCGTGTCCAAGTAATAATTCTCTTTCAAAAGTTTTGTAATACTCTTTCTTATGTTAAACAAAAAAAAACTAAGAAAAACACAACCAAATAAAAAAACCTCTTTTGAAAAAGAATAATAAAGCACACTTTACCTTATTGGACGTTTTTTGGTTTACTATTGAATGGCGGCTGGTGCTTTCTGTTCCGCGTAATTTGCGCACCTGGCAAAACCCCCAAACAACTCGTCATGTTATTGTTAAATGATGCAATAGTGAATTATTGAATTTTGAGAATAAAAATGAATCCGGATCAAAACATGGAATATCTTAGTAAATGTTAGTAGTACACCAAACTGGAGGGAACAATTAGTACAGTCATGCGTAAAAGGTTGGTCCATGCGTACATGGCAAACAGTTAATTAGACAGTAAGTATCTCACGTGTGGAAAAAGCTAATGTGCCAGCAGTCATAATCTGAATACACTGGCAAAATTATGATATCTATAAGGTATCATATATCACGGATGAGTAAGATTAGAAGGCACATTTCAAGATTTTAAAAAAAAGGAAATCAGTATCGCCTTACTACTATAAAAGCACTCTAACGTTATTTGAAATTCATAAGTGTTACAGTGATGTGCCATGATTAAAAAAGACTTGGGAAAATCTGAATATTACTCTTCTCATTCCTACTTGAACAGTTCCATCTAATTGCTGATTATATATTGAAGCACTATTGTTGTTTCCACTAGTCTCTCTTTCTTGTACATGATACCGATTGCATCCCCAAAGCCATGGTAAAGGGAGGATTGGGTGGTGTTCGTTTACCTTGCAAAAACCTCTTTGTGTTCGTTTGGTGCAAACTTCTTTTTTAAACGCTCGCGATTCTTTTGGCCCAGAAAGACAGTTATTCTTATAACTTTTAATAAAACAATCTTGCACATACAATTTTACCCAAATGAACAGTTAAATTAAGTATAAGAAATGTTTAATGGTTTAGTTAAAATAATACATATAGCTTATCATAAACATGCATGGAATATAATCATAAAAAAAACAGTTCTGTCATTAAGATAGTCTAAAGTTCCTCTTTTCCTTTTTCACCAAACCATAACCACGGGGAACAAAGATAAACGTTAGTTTTCGAAATATTAACATCAATGGTTCGTAAATTATTAATTTCAGTCTTTGAGACCTCAAATGGTTTTGATGGTCACTACGAAAAGGGCGAGATCCCGGTGTTTAGAATTGCGGTGTCGGAAGGCTGAGGAAGGGATCGGATTTACCGGCTCCCCCAGCACTTGGGTTTGAGGAGGGTTAAACAAAATGGTAAGAACAAGGCCCAAGCCGCTGGGTTTGATTCGTTTGTCCAGTGCCACTAGAAATCCGTGGGCAGCTCCACTGGATCCTGAAGTAGATATCAAAGAATTATTTCTTACAGTGGCCATTTATCATGAGCATTTTTGGTGTATCTTTTTCCCTTGTCAATCTCAGTAGCGTTCTTATTAACAAAACATATTCGATTCAATCAAACGGCTATGTACTTTTTTATGAAGCTTCATTTCAACAAAGCAATTTCATTGTTAATTTTTGTGCTTCAATCATTATTCTGCCACAATTATACTTGTATGTCGTAGGTTATAGCAACAACAAGTATATGTTGATAGGAGAAAAATATCCGCATAAAACAAAAAGCTCACCACTGGAAGAATCAGGGAAAGGGTGTTATTTGGAAGATCCAATCCTTGTTTAAAAAGTCTACAGGAAAAACAAGCATAAAGTAGTGCAACCATCAGCCCCGGGTTTACCGATCAACAGAAGATGCTTCAACAAAGTTTCATCTGATACTAATTTAATATGAGATATTCTGCAAAGCACTGCAGTAAACACTTGTTCATTACTAACGTTAAATTATCGGAGTTAATCCGAGAAGCGACCAGAGTGTATTATAATAACTATCCCGGCGTTGCACGCAGTTGCTCCAACTTGATACCCCAAATCAACTACTCCCACTTATGAAGCACACTGTATATTGGGTATAAGTATCACTTACCTAATGACCAGGGGGAGGATTAAAAAATACCCTTGAGTTTCCTGTTATTTCCCGGTGCCTATGACAAAAGGGAATATCTAAGAACTCTCTACAAAATACCAAACCATAATATTTTGTCTACGCCATTGCAAGAATGACATAAAGTTGCAGAACTTTACAATTGCTTGCCATAGGTCGTGATTGATTTTACTTATATGTGGTTTTATCAAGAAGTACAGTTTTGTTAAGGAATGGTAAAAAACAAAGATATCAAAACAAAATCCTGAATTTTCAAGTTTGTAGTTTCAGATAATTGATTTTAAGTTGACCCTACTATATAGATATCATATATATATATACTATACTATATATATATATATATATATATTATATATAGTTATATATAACGCATAGTAACATTAACCCACGAAGAGGTGTTCATGGCCAGCATTTGTCTTTCCTGGAAAAAATGATCAAAAGTTTTATTGAAATCATTTACAGTCATAGGCAAAGAACTGCTGAGTTAAAGTATACGATTCTGAAGTTCTCTTGCAAATAAATTTATATTGTAAGGCTAATTACTGGTATTTGTAATTCATACAATAGTTGCATTTCAAGTAAACCAATATTTACAAAATTAATCATTATGATTAACAAATTCGGTGTTGATTAGATATATGTTGATAAATTTGCACCAACCCCTATTATTTGGTAACCTGAGTAGGTCCTGTAAAGTCCTTTGTTTGGAATAAGAAAGGATGGAACCTTTGTGAGGTTCCGCTCATATGGGATCAGTAGTCCTGTTAAATTTCCTACCCTGGAAAGTTATTACCAAATGGATTCAGGCCAGAGGAATACCAAATTGGAATAACTCCTTGGCCTCCAGAGTGATGGTAAGAGCGCGCCAGGGAAGACTCCAAGTGGGCATCTATTTACCTTGTCCTTCCATCCTGTATTGGGTTCAATGGGAGAAGATAAGACCTATCCAAAAGGATATTCCCTTGTTACCTCCACCTGAAGGGTTCATGGGAGGAAGACCCTCCAAAAGGATCCCTTGTCCTCCACCTGATGGGATTCATGGAGGAAGACCCCAAAAGGATTCCCTTATGTTCCTTCCACTGATGGGTCATGGGAGGAAGACCTCCAAAAAGGATTCCCTTGTCCTCTCAACCTGGATGGTATCATGGGAGGGATTAAGACCTGCCAAAAGGATTCCTTGTCCTCCACACTGAATGGGTTCGATGGAGGAAGACCCTCCAAAAAAAGGATTTCCCCTTGTCCTCGCACCTGATGGTTTCTCACGCACCTGAAAGACCTCCAAATTTGGAGAAGGAATGATTTCCTCCTCCGTGAAATTTAACAGTAGCTGACCGCACTGGTAATTAGATTATATCTTGCGAGATGCCTCCAAGATGGTTATACCTTGCACCAATATACCAGGCAGCCTGAGGTTGGAGACGACACTGGAAGATTTTGCAAATGGATTCAAGCTGCTGGGGCTGTACCTAATGGATTGGCAACCTGAGAGGGCTCGCGCGAAGGATTTGTGTACCGTAAGAGTTATTCTCCGCTTGTGGGGAATACCAGATTGAGCTGCCACCGAATAGGAATTAGCCACCGTGGTGAACTTCCGCCCGGATATGGGATTAACACCTGGAAAGAAGAGCCACCAAAAAGGTATATAATCCTTGAATTCCATTTCTTAATTGGCTAGTCCGCCTGTTTTGTATAGCCTACTATTGCCATTGGTTTTCCATCCGAAGTGATTTAGACCCGGGGCGGGACTCCCGAGCCACTATCAAATGGCTCTGAATGAGGCCTGAAGGAAATATTGGTCGGAAGTGGAAGAGAGTTTTGAGCTGTGTTGCTACCTCCTGTGTTACCATTATTTCCAATTTATTTGATGATAAATCAGGCTGTGTTCCTGATTCCGGCCTTCAATTAAAGATACGGAACCAGAGACAGATCCCCCCGGAAGTTCCGGCTACTGCTTCCCAGATTACCCCTGACCAGGCTCCGATCCAGTGTTTTCGGGGGAACGGTAATAACCTGGAAGAAGTTTCTAGTAGAAACCAGAATTCTACTATTATTATTCTAATGAATCTTTGATGTAAAAACTTAACGGAGACCCCTTTAAAGTTTCGAAATCTGTGGCTCACCTGCACACCTTGAGGTCTGTGGCTGTGGGTTTCTGTTCAGAGTGGAAAATAAAAGAAGAACAGGGAGAATATATAGTCAGATGCACAGGTATTTCTTGTAAATGGACCAATCACAAATAATATATAATATACAAGAAGTACCAAAATTAATAATAGTGACCAATAATTAATACTATGACGTGAGAAAAATTCCCTGAGTACAGGGGAATTATACTAGCTTCCTCATTTGATTAGATTTTAGACGACCAGTTTAAATAACGAGTAAAATGGTCGCCAATAACCTATGTGTCACCAATCAGAGGCAATCGCGCTCTTAAAAGCGGACTCCCCCGGTTAAAACCGGACATAGTTTGCGTACCAAACCTAAATCACCAATAAACAAACGAAATTATAAATGATTAAAGTAGAGTAATATTCCAACCCTCCTCAAAAATAATAACAATAGCGAACTTACCTCTCGACCGTCTTTTTTCTTTTTTCCGTCATTGCCCAGCCTACTTGTCCTCTTCTGTTTATACCCTCTATTATACTAGTAATTCTGAATAACAGAGAGAAAAAGTCGAAACAATACCAATGTTGGACTGCCGGTCTGTAAGTGAAAAGACGTCGATGTTGGAACTGAAATGTGGTCACAGTTTTTCAGATAGGTACCAGGTTTGATCTGTACAATACATCAATGCAAGTACATGTTGTCTTTCTGTATTGATGCGTATAGTGACGTGTAAATTTACGCCATCACTGTTTAAACATTCTGATGCTCTATGAGGGAACTTGATCCCAACAATCAAAAATATTCGCATTATTCTAAACTCAAGGCAATAGAGAACGAATGCGTAGGGAAAATGAAGGTGTTATTTAGAATATCATTCTTATACGCGAAACAGCATATAACACCATAGTAGTCCGTGTGAGTGGAATAAAAACAAAAACCTTCCATATGAAATTGAGGCGGTCGAAGAGCAACAACCATTCAGGGGTTATTTGTTGGACCCGAGAGACCCAGAAACCTAAATATTAGACATATGAGAGAACCAGACAGCAAAACAATTTCACGGTTCGCAAATACGAGAATCCAAACACAAATAAAACGCATAGTTGCTACCATCCCTGATACAAACCAGCCCTACAATAAAGGTACTATCCTAAATTTATATAACCAAGCCAAAGAGTAAAATGAAATAATTTACGTGACATAATGCTTTCTTCGCACGTATGCTGTGACCTATATGCGAATGGAACTCTAATTTTTACCGTTCATTTTTTTGTATTAATTTCAACCCCAGTTTAACTAAAGCCTCAACGGACAATCACTTATTTGTATATTAGGAGGCTTCCAAATAGGCAATCATTAAATTAAGTGGAAAAACTTCAACTCCGAATATCATTTTAATGACCAATCAATTTTGATAATCGGTATCACCATCGACCGCTCAAGGATTACCATATAGTATAAACTAAAGTGATAATGTATGTTTAATACCTATAATCTTATGTCAATATTAGCATGCCCAAGTATAAGTATATAACATAAAATTATAGGTATAACCTCAAGTAGATAACTCCGCAAAGCCATAAGATATATATATTATTTGAAATACAGAGAGACTATAGTTTAATAATAAAATGTAGACAACTAAAATATATTAGTGTGTAAAAGATAAGAGAGAGAAGAGAGAAAGATGAAGAGAGACGAGAACAGGACGCCACACAAACCAGGAGACAGAGAAGAAGACGGAGAGAGTAAGAACCAGAATCGCAACACATCGAGAGAGAGACGAATGACAGAGAGAGCAGTAGAAAGAGAGAGAAGAGTTCCAACTTCTGAGTATTCAGAAACAAGGGCGATAAGCGTTCAACCTCATTCACATGCATACAATGCCATAGAACTTGCTACCAGCCCTGGCCTTATGCGCTCATCCTGTTTTTCCCCACTTAGGACTCCGTACTTGATCAATATAAACCTAGTATGGTCCGTGCGAAGTCCTGCGGATATACCATGCTACACCTATATATCATATCATAATTGTAGAAAATGATAATGATATCTAAATGCCTACGTATTGCAACATAATGATTCATTCAGGTATACCCAAATGGGTACTCAGTCAAACCGTGAGCTACAGCTCTATGAAAAATACAAACCGAACAAAGGTTGCGGAGATACGCCTAAACCATAGGCAAACTGATATATTATTTGCCCCAACATATCACAAAGTATAACGGAAAAAACGTAACCTGGCGATGATTAATCACGATAATATATGTACCGAAATGTGAGACCTTGCTCTTACCAAATATTCCAAATAAAAAACAGTTTTCGACAAGTCCCGCCGGCGCCACTCAAACAAAAAAACGGAGGAACAGAGGCAAAAAGCACACAGCGGGCCATTTACGCCGAGATGCCACCTTACGTGTTAAGCAGCAATATAATCGTAAAGAATACACTAGATTGCTTCCAACAAGAGTGTGTCTGCAACCCAAAACATGCACAAATAAATCCATAGTTCAGAAAATTAATCGTTGCAGAGAGAAAAAAGAAAGATGAAGGAAACTAGACGAGCAATATTCTCAAATTAGCAAGTTGTCTAATTACATATATACCCAATAAGACATTACCAAAGGCATGAACAAACAAACCCAATAGACGATAGACCAGCCAGAATGACAGATATATCACTATATAATGCCAATGCGAGCCCAGAGAAACTCGTCGCCACGAGCAGGGCACCTTCAACTGCCATCATAATGGATTAGCTAATGGCAGCCGTCGCACCTTTGCTCTCAATATCTAGGTGAACAAGATTTGAATTGACATAAGACCACAAGCTCAGCTAATCCGTCCCGCACAAATCTCATACCGCCTACAGCATGCGGTACACGACAAATTCACCTAGAAGACAACTCACCTAATCGGAATCATGTCTCAATCCATCTTCCAAGGTGACTGGAGACAGCAGCCAATACGGACTGTTGAACCTGCGGTTTACAGAAAATAGCTAAATAAATAAGGTGTTTGAAAGAGTACCACTAATAATCCTTTTTTGTTTTTTAAATTCAAACAAGCGTTCTCATACCTTGCAGCTAATTATGACGTTATGATGCGAATGTCCACGCCGATGGTTCATATTTTCCCAGGGTATAAATAGAAGAGCAACGGATTTTATATTTCTGAGTATGTCTCGCCAGGCACGCATAATGTTTTACATGTGGGCTTCCGCTAAGCGTCACCAGCGTAACTTTCTATTTTCTGGCGCCGCGTCAAACCTAAAACGTTTAATATTCCTTGATCTCTGGTGTCATCTCAGATCTAAGGCATTTAACATTCCTTATAAGTCTTGCATAGCGTCAATTCTAAGACGCGTAACATTGTTTTTAATCTCTGGCGTCAAACATAAGACATTTTACATTCCATGTAAAACTTTAGGACTTACGAGATTGATCACTGTTCGTTATCTTTGCCTTTACATTCCATTGATCTCAATCAATCCTAAGATGTGTGGTTGTTTTTTTAAATCTCAAACGCCGCGTCAAATCTCAAACATTTAACATTCCATTCATCGCGTAGGAAATTTAGCACTCCATCTATTTTTAGTACTGCTCCAAACCCAAGGATTGTAATATTCTTTCGCCAAAACGCCCGGTATTGGGAATGAAAATTATAGGTATTTGTAAAACGGCGGTTCCTTGTCACCTATGACCTTGGTGATATAAAGATTCGTCACTACTACGACCTTTAACGTCATGAACATATCAAAATTTCAGCTAAAATGAGGTGTCCATAGAAATATTTTTCCCGGAAAAATATATACCTCCCAATGCACTACACTACACCATATAATAACGCACCTTACATGTTTTGCTTTTCGTAGCAGTGTTTTACTTTTAAGATTAATATTGAACAAAATTATCACACTAAGAGCAGCTCATGTTTTGTTTTCACCTCGGTTTTCACAGACGTGCTCTGTTACTTGCACACGCACAAACGCATTTATCAATGTTTATCTGTGGTGCGGATTATAATCGGAACAGGAAGCACATCTTATAGTTTGATAACATTGGTTAAAGTTATGTAATTATTTATCAGTCATTGTTGATATTTTGTGTATTTATCGTCTAGCTTTTGAGAGGGAATGATGATCGTGTAAAGGCCAATAAAAAGAAAGGAAAGTTAGTTTAGTTTATAGCTGTAATAACGAAATAGTACCCAACGTTAGTCTGGTATACCAGTATGAGACAGAGGCCTACTATTCCGTGTGATGTTGCAATATCTCTACCCTTCACACATATTCGTCATAAATTGACACCTACCCATCACAAATCATCATTAAAACCCCACATCTATCCTTAACATATCCTCAGTACGAAACCTGTACTACTCTTTATATAGCCTCTATTCATATATCACATATTAAAAATATCAGTAACAGCATCTACTCTTTCTATATGCCTCTTGTCATAATAACTATTATCATAGAAAACCTGTTCTCTCTTGTATATACGCCATGTCTAAGATCACATATCATCCAGTACAAACCTGTTATCTACTCTTTTATTAGCCCTCATTGTCAAAATCCTATAATCAGTAACAAACCTTATCTGACTCTTTATATAGCCTCATGTCATAATCACATATCATCAGTAAAGCCTGTATCTACTCTTATACTAGCCTCACTGTCATAATCACATATCATCAGTACAAACCTGGATCTACTCTTTGAATAGTCTCATGTTATAATTCCATAATCATCAGTACAAACCTTGTTATTACTCTTTATATAGCCTCATGTAATAATCAATTCACAGTACAAACCTGTATCTACTCTTTATATGCCCATGTCATAATC